>JASDQU010411365.1:0-10466 GCA_032191745.1 Picea mariana | reverse complement strand
GGAGTAATAGAATGGAAACTTACTTGGAATCTCTTGGGGTAGATGTTTGGTTCTCAGTTGCTTCAGGACACAATGCTTTGAAGAAACGAAAGACTGCAGCTCAAAAGGAAGCAAAAAGGAACAACAAATTGACAATAGATACCATCTTGGATGGATTGACATATTTAGTGAAATCCAAGGTGGTATGATGTGCATCATCAAAATAGCTTTGAGACAAGCTACAAGACCTTTATGTGAGGGAAGACGTAGAAGAAGAAGAAGAAGAAGTTGAAGAAAATTACAACATCTCAGATTTCAAAGAAGAAAATAGAGGTCAGATGTTTTTATTTAATTGTGAAGGAGTATGTCATGTTGAATTTAAATGTCCTCATCCAAGGATTGAAATAAATGACATTGAAGAAGAAAATTCCAATCAAAATCATGAAGAAAAAATTATTCAAGAAGAAGATGAGAATCTTAAAAAATTGAAGCATGTTGAGATTGAAAATAGCAAGCTCAAAGACATGCAAAGAAAACTAAGAAGTGAATTGGGTAGTTGTGAAAAAACAGTTGTAATCTTGAAGAAACAATTAGAAGACTTTGAGAAACTAAGAGAAGAAACCATTTCCTTGAAAACTCTACTCGAAGAAGAAAGAAGAATAGGAGAAGTAAGGAATGTCCAAATGAAGACGAAAGAAGAAGATTGTGAGAAACTTGAACAAGAAGTTGTCTCATTGAGGAAGAGCTTAAGAAACTCTCAAGTGCCAAAATACTTAACACATCTTGGATGCATGGGTGAAAATCCATACAAAGAAGATGCAAATACCAACAAGAAGGTTGAAGAAAGAGTTAAACAGAAAGTTGATGAGAAGTGGACCAGGATACTAGAAATAAGGAATGATTACAAAAGAGATGAATATCCAAGAAGACCTCCTACCTTCAATAATCAAAGAAGATTCAATCACTATGAAGGAAACTACAGAAGAATAGATCATGAACCTAGATGGACTAAATCACAAATAAGCCCACTTACTCCAATGTATCCAAATTTCTTTCTTGGGCATTGTTATGCTTGCAAAAGTTTTGGGCATGTTATCGCATAGTTTGTATTTTAGGTCACATGCAATAGGATAGAGGACAAACTGGTGTAACATGAACCTTCCCCACCCAATGTCACCTTGATGGGGAGGTTATTTCTATTTAGGGAGGTTAGCCCAGGGAAGACATCCCCGGTAACCTGGGGTTTGAAGAGGCAAAGGATACAAGGTCAAGTTTTAAGATTTCCCTCCTCGCAGGTTACCACCAGTATCAGATAGTTCGGCTAATCAGACAATAAAAAAAGTGTAGGCCCTATTGAAAACACCTGCTCGAAACAAGATAATAACAGCACAATATATATATTTGCAGGCTATAACTCAAAGGGTTAGTACTTCTTTAACTCTCCGATCTCATTTAATAAGCAATACAACATATACAAGATGAAAGTCAACGTTTTGTTAATCAACCTAAGAAATATCATCAATTCATCAGTATCTATCAAAATGACCAAGCCAACAATATATTCAATCAATAATTTGTTCAATAAATGCTTGATGTCATCATTCAATTTCCTACAAGAGTCAAAAGCTTGCTGCGTCAACTATGATGTCAGCCTAGGTTAGTAGTTTTAGGGTTAGTTAGTTAGGGTTTCAGAAATTAAAGTTTAGAAGGAAGTTTTTCACACTAGAGGCTCAACGTTGGAGATCTGACCAGTGAATTAGGGTATATGGAGTCAAAAGTAAGGGCACAAGGTCTCGGGAGGATGAAAACTTAGAGACTAGAAGGTAGGGTTCTATGGTGCTGCAATGGCAAGGCCCTAGAATCAAAACCCTAGGGGAAAGAGGCTCACTCTGGTGTTTCTTAAGCAAGGCCTCGTGATATTTCCTCCTTCTCTAAATAAACTTGGCAAAACGGCTAGCTAAAAGTATAAATTTAAGGGAGAAAGTGTTGCAAAGGCAATCCCTTCAAACCCTAGAAGGTGAAACCCTAGGTGTAGTCAAACTAGGCCTAGGACGTCTCCTCTTTTCAACCTATATCTTCAATGCTAGCTCAGAAAAAGGAAGACAAGTGTAGCAACGGCTAGGCTATATCTTCTTTCTTCAATGGTTGAAAACTATTTCTCAACAAGGGGTCATATAGCAATGACCTACTTGTGTGCTTGCTACCTAGGGTTTTAAAATCAACAAATTTATAAGTAAATGAAAGAATACTAACCTACAACCATTCAATCAAGAAGTTTTGTAGGAAAAACAATTACATATCATGAAGAAAAGCATGTGCAAACCCTAGTTGTAAACCTTCCTTGAGATAAATTCCATAAATGCCAAGAGAAATCCTCCTTCAAAAGTTGTGCCTCACTTTAAAACACCAAAACTACCCTAGTATGGTGCAAGAATTAAGATCTCACAAGAGAGTGAGTTCTGTTATGTCCAAATGAGGGAAAAACATCCTCAATATATATCATTCCATGACCTTTAATTTACAAAATAGGTCATTAAAACAATTGACAAGGATGACTATAGAAATTACATTGTTTTTACATTAACTACTAAGTAAAAGACACAAAATGAGCAAAAGGTGCGATGTCAAGCCCTTTTGAGGGAGACATTGGCCCTTTTTGGGCATGTCTAGCATCGAGAAGTCAGGCGTTAGCCCTTTTAGGGCTCCTCTAAGCTACCACATGTGCCAGTAATCCCATCACACTGCCACACTCAAGATGATGTCTGAATCTCCTGGGTGACATCCTGTCCATCAAGAGGAAAAAGTTCCATATGAAGTGGGTCATCCCCCCTAGGTCGGGCTCAGCCAAAGTGTCCTGGGTGGAACATCCTTCTTTTCTTCATGTGAAAAGGCTCATCATAACATTGTCCTGTGTCTGCCACTGATGGGATCCTAGCAACTATCTGATGGGCTCTTCAGCCCCATGGACATCCGAGCTAATCATCTCCCCACGTGTACTGGTCCACTGGTACGTATCTGTCGGGTATGGTCCTACACATCAAAAAATTTGACCTCCATGGGATCATTAGTCCTCGGGATCATAGCAATGTCAATCATATTTCATCATTAATTTCATCAAATACATGCATACAACCCCTAGCATATCCTCTAATAGCTCAAAGATATTACACTGATTTACTATATAAAGTTGAAGAAAAAGACAAGATGACCTATTAGGCCAGTATCCATAAGAAGAGGAAAGTTTCCAAAGGACATCATTCAAGCCATGTAACATGAGGTGGTATGGTCTAAGGATGTCCAGTCATAGTGAAGACCAGGGGTAGGTATTGTCCATGGGTGCCTTTGTAAGAGGCGAGCTACACCTATCATGGATGCAGTTCTTTCCAAGCCCTTTACTGCCTTTGTTATTTCTTTTATTTATTACTTTTTATTTCTTTTTTTCTTCAAGGTTTGACCAGAGGACACTGCCTTGGTGTGGTGACGAGAGTTGACAGTGTTACCCACAAGTATTTTCATAGAAATGATAAGGCTGGCTCATGATGAGACCCCCTTTCCCTTGGCCATGCAACCAAGGGTCATTGCCTTGGCGTGGTAACGAGATAATGGAAATGTCATACTACTAGATACCTATGAATATAATGGGCTGAATCGTGATGAGACCTCCCATCCACTTGGTTAGGTCTTTTTTTATTACTTTCTTCGGCTCCCTTTTGTTTCTTATCGAGAGGCCTTTTATTGCCTTCTCGGGGATCCCTGGGCGAGGCATCTCTAGGTTTTATTTCCTATGGCTTTTATCTTTTACTTGCTACTTTTACCTCCTAGGCATTTAGCCCCTTCTTCCCACAGGACAAAGTGTAACCCATCAAATAGGTCATGCTAATGCCTAGACTAGGGGAATGGGATGGATGTAAGGGAGATAAGATGTAAAATGATAATATGGTGGGAGCGGACGATGGCTCTTCAAATCCCCCTTGGTGGCTAACCAAAACCTATGGGTACAAGATTGCTAGGGCACCCCATTAATCCCCCCAACAATGGTCAAGTGGGTTAGTGTAAGATCCAAGTAGTTGTCAGAAATGTAAGGAACCTGATGCATATATTTGAAAGTTATAATGATCAAACATGACACATACCATGATACCTGGACCAATTACCTCATGGAGCAAGAGTTTTCTCTGATGCAAGTCTAATGCTAATGGTGATGGATGTTGTTGCTGCTGATAGGACAAATATGATGAAGAAGAAGAACGATGGGCCCTCCAGGGCCATTCTCAGGTCAATCCTGCTCTTGGTAGTCCATGTCTAGGACTTGTGGGCCTCGAGACATGATCTCCTAGTTATCCCTAGAAATCGGGGATAACATCTGGCTCCAACTCGGGGACATGTGCTCACCGTAGAGTGCATGAGAAGCTCAACATATCTGGCATAAACGTGCAGACCTGCTCACACTCAAAAAGGTGCATCAGCAACAAAGGTGGGGTGGTATTTCCACCCCGCAAAATATAACATGTATACATATGAAATAAATAAATCAAAATGCATATGAGGAAACAAACATGAAATGCAGATGGTATAATACATGGAAAATGCCTACCTACTCATACTTACCTGTACAGTCATGTCCCACCACCTTGGTGGGGTTTGAGGAGGCGTCTGCTAATGGGTAATGGGCTCCTTCTTCCTTCCAAGGTGGACAAATAGTACGAGTTATCAACCTATTCCATTCCGACCTTGAAAGGTCTGAGCCATGATTGCATATTCCTTTTACATTAGTTGGCTATCCTTTCTGAGTATCCCACATCCATACCAATTCCCGCTCCTTGTATTTTTGGATCTTTTGTTTGGTTGCTCCTTGAGAAACCCTGGTGTACTGTACTGAGGGAGGTGGGAGGGCTTCTGGTGTAAAAAATTCTTGTTGGGATGGATGAATTTGCACATATTCTTCATCCTTTTTTATTTTTAGTATCTTCATCATCCCTACCACTTTGTTCTGAAACTGATCTAGGAGTTGCTGGTATTCCTCTTTCTTGGGCCACTCAATCTAGTCAAAATCCTCTTCTGTAGCAAATGGCATATCTTCTGGAGAATATTCTTGAAGAGTTTGTATTACATCTTTCTGTGCTTCATTTACGGAAGGAACGACATCTTGTACGTGATTTCCAGTTATCGGCACATTGAGTAAACGTCTAGTTGTTCCATCTTTCAAAGGTAACTGCAAAAAGGTGAGATCCATTTCAAGGGACCCACCTATCATCGCACCAAACTTCCTAGACAACAACATTCCCCACATGTCTGGGACATCAACCACTATAATATCTATGTGGATGGTCTTCTCAGGGAATTCTTTCAATTGTACTTCGACATTTTCAACCACACCATGTGTGGGTATTGCTTTGGATTCAAATCCACAGACATTTCTGTAAGGCCTAGTTACTTTCAGGCCCATTTGTTGCATGACTTTAAGAGACATCATATTTGCACAAGCTCCTGTATCTAGCATACAATTGTTAAGGTACTTATTGTTCATCATAAGATTCATGAAGAAAGGTGGATTTTCACCATACTGGATCCTAAAATGGTCATCTTGCAGCATAATTGGGGGGTCCATAGGCTCAACTGTTCCTGAAAAAAAGGTATTAAAGTGTTCTTTAATAGAGGGGATCTTAATTGCTTCTTTAAAGGGAACGTTCACATGTATATTCGACAAAGCTCCTTCAAAGTCAAAATCAAGGGTAATTTTATCAGCTTTGGATGTCTTGAGAGGAAGAACCTCAGGAGATTTTGGCTGATCAGTGGCAGGTTGTTTTGGATTCTTTCTCCAATATACTTGGACTTCTTTCTTTTTAAGATTTTCTCATGACTCCTGGTCCAACTTGTTAATTATTTCTAGTCTTGCTGCTCTGGCTGCTTCCTTTAGGGCCTACTAATGTTCTATATCATTTATATTTATTTGAGGGAAACTTGAAAAGTAGTCCAGATTGTTGACTTGTTGTTGGATAGAATTATAAGGACACTCATTCTCCCAATGTGCTTCATTGCATTCCAGGCACCAAGAATTTCCATCAACGATGTTTGTAGGGGCCAGAGTATTTGGGACTTCATTTTCATTCTTTGGCTTGTAGGTTTGGTTCCCTTTCTGGAATGGCCCTTTGAATGGAGGTCTAGGTGCCTGGGTCTAGGAATTTTCAAGTCTAATGATATGGTTCATCATTTCTTCTTGATTCTTCATGATGTTATCCACTGAATCTTGTAGCTTACTGATAATGGTGCAAAGATCCGAAGTAGGCTCAACATTGTGTACCACTTTCTTCTTGGTGTCTATTCTCCCTCTAGGGTTAGCAAAGGGCTCAATCTTGGATGAAAGGAGATTTCCTTCAATCTTGGTTGCGAGCTCTTGGTATTCTTGAATGGATTGAGGGTCTTTGTCTCTAAGAAGATACCCTAATTGGCCACTGAAAGATCTAGTATAAATGTGAACAAGATAATCATCTTTCAGATGGTGGCTTGGGGGAATTCGTTGGAGTAATGCTTCGAATCTGGTATGAAATTCCCAAATAGATTCATTCTCATGCTTGGCAAGGCTATTTATTCAGGTGAGAAGCATGTTCAGGTCTTCTTTGATACTCCACCTTCTGAGGAAGATTTTCTCAAGTCTATTCATGGTTTTGATGCTTCCATTAGGAAGGCCAAGATACCAACATCTTGTAGCATCATAAAGGGTAGCAGAGAATAACTTCATAAATAAGTCCTCAGCATCATCACTAATGGGGTGAAGCTGAAAAAATGCCCAAAAGTTACTCATATGTTCTTCGACACTAGTGGCATCAGTGCCAGTAAACTTAGGAAACCACTTTTCATATTTGGGTGGCATTTGCCTAGGGTATCTAGGTATGGCTGACATGTCTAATGGCTTGAACAAAGTAGAAGACCATTGTCTTTGATTGTTGACTAGCTTTCTAGTACCGGTTTGAGAAGTAGACATGTTTAAAGGAAGTCTCTTTCCAAAAAGTGACTTGACAACAGGTGAATTTGCAGGAGGCTTCCTTCTGAAAGCTAAAGGAGGATCATTGAATCTCCTTTTGGTTTGTGGATTCGCCAGATAGTTTTTCTGAAAATATCAAAGAATAGGGAAATGAAGTCTTAGTGGAGTCACCAGGTAAGATTGTAAGAGAAAGGTATTTGAGGCAAGGCTTACAAAAAAAAATTTCGTTGAGGAAGATTGACTCAGTGTTCCTCGGCAACGACACCAAAATGTTATCATATAGTTTGTATTTTAGGTCACAGGCTATAGGATAGAGGACAAACTGACGTAACAGGAACCTTCCCCACCCAATGTCACCTCGATGGGGAGGTTCTTTTTTTTTAGGGAGGTTAGCCCAGGGGATACATCCCCAGTAACCTGGGGTTTGAAGAGGCAAAGGATACAAGGTCAAGTTTTAAGATTTCCCTCTTCACAGGTTACCACCAGTATCAGATAGTATGGCTAATCAGCCAATAAAAGAAGTGTAGGCCCTATTGAAAACACCTTCCCGGAACAAGATAATAACAACACAATATATATATTTGCAGGCTATAACTCAAAGGGTTAGTACTTCTTTAACTATCTGATCTCATTTAATAAGCAATACAACAGATACAAGATGAAAGTTAATGTTTTGTTAATTAGCCTAAGAAAGATCATCGATTCATTAGTATCTATCCAAATGACCAAGCCAATAGTATATTCAATCAATGATTTTTTCAATAAATGCTTGATGTCATCATTCAATTGCCTATAAGAGTCAAAAGCTTGTTGCGTCAACTATGACGTCAGCCTAGGTTAGCAGTGTTAGGGTTAGTTAGTTAGGGTTTTAGAAATTAAAGTTTAGAAGGTGGTTTTGCACACTAGAGGCTCAACGTTGGAGATCTAACCAGTGCCTTAAGGTATATGGAGTCAAAATTAAGGGCACAAGGTCTCAGGAGGATGAAAACTTAAAGACTAGAAGGTAGGGTTCTATGGTGCTGCAATGGCAAGGCCCTAGAATCAAAACCCTAGGGGAAAGAGGCTCACTCCGGTGTTGCTTAATCAAGGCCTCATTTGCTTTCCTACTTATCTAAATAAACTTGGCAAAACGGCTAGCTCAAAGTATAAATTTAAGGGAGAAAGTGTTGCAAAGGAAAGGCCTTCAAACCCTAGAAGGTGAAACCCTAAGTGTAGTCAAACTAGGCCTAGGACGTCTCCTCTTTTCAACCTATATCTTCAACGCTAGCTCAGAAAAAGGAAGACAAGTGTAGCAACGACTAGGGTATATCTTCTTTCTTCAATGGCTGAAAACTATTTCTCAACAAGGGGACACATAGCAATGACCTACTTGTGTGCTTGCTACCTAGGGTTTTAAAATCAGCAAATTTATAAGTAAATGTAAGAATACTAACCTACAACCATTCAATCAAGAAGTTTTGCATGAAAAGCACTTACATATCATGAATAAAAGCTTGTGCAAACACTAGTTGTAAACCTTCCTTGAGAGAAATGCCATAAATGCCAAGAGAAATCCTCCTTCAAAAGTTGTGCCTGACTTTAAAACACCAAAACTACCCTAGTAGGGTGAAAAAATTAAGATCTCACAAAAGAGTGAGTTCCGTTATGTCCAAATGAGGGAAAAACATCCGCAATATATATCATTCGATGACCTTTAATTTACAAAATAGGTCATTAAAATAGCCGACAAGGATGACTACAAAAATTACACTGTTTTTACATTAACTGCTAAGTAAAAGACACAAAATGAGCAAAAGGTGGGACGTCAAGCCCTTTTGAGGGAGACATTGGCCCTTTTTGGGCATGTCCAACATCCAGAAGTCAGGCGTTAGCCCTTTTAGGGCTCCTCTAAGCTGCCACACATGCCAATGATCCCATCACACTGCCACATGCTCAAGATGACATTTGAATCCCCTGGGTGACATCCTTTCCATCAAGAGGAAAACGTTCCATCTGAAGTGGGTCATCCCCCTAGGCTGAGCTCAGCCAAAGTGTCCTGGGTGGAACATCCTTCTTTTCTTCATGTGAAAAGGCTCATCATAACACTATCCTATGTATGCCACTGATGGGATCCCAACAACCATCTGATGGGCTCTTCAGCCCCATGGAGGTTCGAGCTAATCATCTCCCCATGTGTACCTGTCCACTGGTACCTGTCCATTGGGTATGGTCCTGCACATCAAAAAATTCTCCCTCCATGGGCTCATTAGTCCTCAGGATCATGGCAATGTCAATCATATTTCATCATTAATTTCATCAAATACATGCATAAAACCCCTAGCATATCCTCTAATAGCTCAAATATATTACACTGATCTACTATATAAAGTTGAATAAAAAGACAAGATGACCTATTAGGCCAGTATCCATAAGAAGAGGATAGTTTCCAAAGGACATCATTCAAGCTGCCTTGGCATGGTGACCAGAGATGACAGTGTTACCCATGAGTATTTTCATAGAAATGATAAGGATGGCTCGTGATGAGACCCCCTTTCCCTTGGCCATGCAACCAAGGGTCATTTCCCTAGCATGGTAACCAGATAATGGCAATGTCATACTTCTAGATACCTATGAACATAATGGGCCAGCTCATGATGAGACTTCCCATCCTCTTGGTTAGGTCTTGTTTTATTACTTTCTTCGGGTCCCTTTTGTTTCTTATCGAGAGGCCTTTTATTTCCTTCTCGGGGATCCCTGGGCGAGGCATCTCTAGGTTTTATTTCTTATGGATTTTATATTTTACCAACTGCTTTTACCTCCTAGGCCTTTAGCCCCTTCTTCCCACAAGACAAAGTGTAACCCCTCAAATAGGTCATCCTAATGCCCGGACTATGGGAATGGGATGGATGTAAGGGAGATAAGATGTAAAATGATAATATGATGGGATCGGACAATGGCTCTGCAAATCCCCCCTGGTGGCTAACCAAAACCTATGGGTACAAGCTTGCTAGGGCACCCCGTTAATCCCCCCAACAATAGTCAAGTGGGTTAGTGTAAGATCCAAGCAGTTGGCATAAATGTAAGGAACCTGATGCATATATCTGAAATTTATAATGATCAAACATGACACATACCATGATACCTGGACCAATTACCTCATGGAGAAAGATTCTTCTCTGATGCAAGTTCAATGCCGATGGTGATGGATGTTGTTGCTGCTGACAGGACAAATCTGTCAAAGAAGAAGAAGGATGGGCCCTCCAGGGCCATGCTCAGGTCAATCCCACTCTCGTTACTCCATGTCTAGGACCTATGGGCCTCGAGACATGATCTCCTAGTTATCCCTAGAAATCGGGGTTAACGGGACATAAGGCAATTAATTACAAAATCAATGAAAGGAACACATATGGAATAAACATGAATGGTGTAAATAGAATATATGGAAATAGTTATGGTTTTGTCAACAAAAGTTATAATTCATTTTCCCCATTGATGGACAAAAATATTGCATGCTACAAATGTAATT
>JASDQU010411358.1:0-10383 GCA_032191745.1 Picea mariana | reverse complement strand
TTTCCAGTGAAGTATTGTTGAGAGTTATGATGATGAAGTCAAAATCATTGGCACTAAGTATATTCTTCATCTTGGTCACGGTGGATTTTGATTTTTTTCGGGAAGAAGGTTTCGAGGGAGAAACCTTCCTCTTCTTCAGTGGATCAACCTCATCTTTGGGCGGTGTTACTTAACCTGGCTTCTGTTCAGCTCCTTTTCCATTTAGTTCTTCTACATCATCATCACCCCTTCGGTTAGGTGATACTGAAGTAATATTTCCTGAGGCACTGCTTAAATCTTGGACCTCTTCGGTCTTCTTCATTCTGTTGGGCCCGGGTGTATCATGTTCTTTATGCGTGTTCTCTGGGCTGTCAGGGTCATACATATCTATAAGGTTTGTGGGAATAAGAAGGTCTGTGGACCAATCCTTAGTGATATCCTCTAGGTATTCTTCTGTGAGCTTGTAGTACGACTGAAGCTGCTCCTTATGTTCATCGGCTCGCGTTGTTATGTAGATGAAGTGTCAATCTGCACAGAACTTCATTAGGGGTCGGAACCTCTATAGGGTGTTCGAAGTCATGCGAGGTTCAACTTTGATGGCTCTCTTCAGCTATAGGTAATAGGTGTGAAAAACAATGTTCGATTGACACTGTTTTTTCATATCACTCGAGTACCAAAGGGTAGTGAACTTCGCAGCAAGTAGCTCGAATGGTTCAATATCCAGGAAGGTTGCACCTTTTTTCATCTCCTAGGCAACAAAGGTGATGAGGATTAGGAGACAGCTAAATGGAAACTTGTAGCCCTGATCCTGTGCTTCGCGGTAGTCTAGTTCCAGTTGATTAACTTGGTACTTCGCCTAGTTCATCTGTAAGCCTTCCATGCACTTCCCTGTGAGGTCAACGAAAAATCCTGTGACCTACGTAGGTCTGTTCTTCCTTACTAACTTTCTGGATATTAGTTGGCAGGCTAGGCGCATTGCACCATTCTGGATGGAGGCTACCTTGTAGCCTCGCATTCCCTTTTCAACATCGTCGTATGTATCCTTGATTTTCTGTGCTAGCGTGTGATCTATGGCTTTTCCTAGATAGAACTCCTATGGGTCGAGTCCTTGCATACTTAATCCTATGATTCTATGGATCAACATCGGATTAACTATAATACAACATTCTAGCCATAAGTAACTTCCATGGTAACATGAAAGTAATAGCTTGACACAGGGGTTCACTTCCTGGTGCCTTTCGAAGTGTGGGATTTTCATTATATTTAGCAGGGTGGACTGCTCGAGGTTCATCATCCATGGTTAGGGGATTATATTTGAGTTCTTCCCCTTTGTCCTGGTCAAGTATTTATATGGGGTGAGCATGTTGTAGTTCTTTCAATCTCTGAGGTTGAAGTCACTAAACTTCAACGTTGTGATCTTGTCCTGCTGCGCACGAACTACGTGTATCCCCTTCAGGAGGTGCGTAGTAATCATGGAGTACTTGAAATCTTTAGGCACACTATCTCGACTCACCCTTCTGGATAGAGGCGGTATGTAATCGGGCAATATGGACGGGATCAACTTCACATTTGCTAGGTCATCTCTTTGTTTGGTTCTCTTTTCTGCTGATGGTCGGGATGATCCAGCTCTGGGATCAGTCGACGAAGAGGATTTCACTCCTTTTATTGATGATGCTTGAATACTTGCAGACATTTCTCTTTCAGACATTACTCTTTCAGTCATTAGGTCAATGAGAACTTCTTCGACAATTTTCTCTGCAGCGCTAAGCTCGACCAACATGCATTCTTGTGTTTGAATATCTTGAGTTCGAAGAGTAACTTCTCAATGCAACGGGATGAATGGTGATAGCACGATGATCACTGTGCAAAATAAACTATTCTTTGGGCTCAGATTCATGGTTAACAAAAGTGTTCTTGTTGCGTGACGTGATAGGATAAACAGAAAACTTGGAAATGGATCTCTTGCAATGGATGAGAAGCCTCCATTAACTCAGTTATGTCTATTATAGCGTGGTCCCAATGGTCTGGTGGAGAAATGTCTGATCATAAATGCCTTTCTACCCATTTGGGACGTCGGTCTAATGGTTATACTGTCCCCAATGGCTATATTGCATCACCATGGTGAAGTGCCATGTGACGTTGTTTTGATATCCTGATGAAGTTCCAATTTTGCAAATTTTCCTTCTGCGAAGTTCCCTCTAGAACCTTATGTAACTTTTCGATCTTAGCTCTCTTATTACTTAGTTTTCTAGCCTTCTTTCGAGTGAGCTTTGTCTCAATATTCCTTTTTCCATTATGATTCTTATCTTCTTCCGACAGTGTAACTTCACACTGGTGATATTCTTGCTTAGAAATCAGGGATAATACTTCTTCTGTATCTGGAATAGGTACTTCAATCTTCCACAAATCTTCTTGTGTTCTTCCCACTTCTACATCTAAGTCTCTAGTTTTAAGTAGCTTCACTCAGTTCTCCTATTCTTCAATCAAGTGTGTGATCCTCCTAGTCATGAAATCTTTTAACTCTTGCTTCTTTTTCTCTAATATTTCTTCTTCTTTTCTTCTGGCCTGATCTCCTTCAATCCAAGGTTTTCCTAGTAACATAACAAATGGAGTGTTGTTCTCAATAAATTTAACAACTTCAAAGTCTTCCTTTGTCGAAGCTCCATTGGAACTCATAGATATCTGGGTAAGTGTTCCACATAGGGTTATCATCTTTCCTCTGAATAATCCTATTCCTCCCAATGAAGGAATCATAGCAGGCTTTCCTAGAATTTCCCAAGTTCTTTCTGTCATGATATTTACCTGTGTTTCCTCATCCAAAACACGGTCAATGTCAAAGTCTCCTATTCTTACTTCAATGAATCCTTTTTCTTTGAAGATATCTGATAAGCTGATATGTCAGTGGTCATTCAGGGTTTCTTTCATCTATAGCAATACTTTCTCTAATTCTTTCTAGGGTTCTGCCACAATCTTAGTTGATTGACATTTCTTATGGTCTTCTTGTCTCATATTCATCCTTTCAACATTAGCAATCATTCTACGGAAATCCAAAACTTCATGATCCATAGCTTTGCAACAGAGGCAACTAGGTCTTCTTCCAAGGAATTCCTTAGCAAGATGTCCTAGTTTTCTACAACTGTAACAAAGAGTTAATCCTCTATTTCTCTTAAATGATCCCCAGCATCTCCTTTACTGCGTGCTAGGATCATGGTAGCTAACCTGCAAAAAATTATTTCTAGGATCCTGCATCCATTTGTTAGTCCAAACATTCTCTCTATGCATAGGTATAACATATCTTTCACTATTATTATCAGATCTACTAATATCAAATCTTCTTTCTTCTATCAGTGCCCTAGTTTTCAAGCTAGGACAAATCTTATCAAACATACCTAGATCCATACTTTAGAAAAAAAAAATTCCACTAATCTTATCTCCAGTATATCACAAACCAGATATAAAACTTCTCGCTATTCTTACCTTTATCAGAGCACAAATATTGCAGATCTTACCTCTTTTCTTCAGATATGACCCTTCTTGGCACAGAGCTTCACAGATAAAGTAGAGTATTGCACACTAGAGTGACATATCTACACATAGATCTTTCACAATTTCAGGTCAGATCTTTTCACAAATCTTCTTTTTCCTCAATTCCCAACAATCGTAGTTTCAAGTCCCAGCAACAGAACCATTTGTTGGCACAAGGGTAGACCCAAGTTTCAATGCTACAACAACGCACCAACAAAACCCTAACTACTGTCCCTTTCAGCAACACCTGCAAAGTAGATGAAGTCTTACCCGAGGTAGAGACAAGGGTGGTTGTAGGACTCAGATGTCTACAACCTTAGCTGGGACACAGATCTGTGATTCTAACACTTGACAGAGCACTCAGCAGTTAACATTCATAAATATCCATTCTTGGTTACAATGCAGTTAAACCCTAATTACAGAGTATCACAATATTCATTCAGATCTAAGGTATTTAAGAACTAACCATATCCACATAGGTCAAATCCATCCTATTAAGCACATATAAACACATCAATACATCACACAAAGCATAGAAACATAGCATGTACGTGGTTCACCCCCACCCTAGGGCTATGTCCACCAATTTTTTGTCTTATTTATTAGCTTCTTCAATCAGTTACATGAACAGAGCCTCAAAACCCCTACTCTGCAGAGGACAGGGGATCTGCATAGCTCACTAGATCCTCCTTCCCCAAGTATATCTAAGAACACAGCCTTCCACAGTCTCTTAGAATGACTTTCACTTAGCTCTGAAAGTCTCACATAGTATGCACCAAATTAATTACAACTCTTGATCACATAGATCCAACTCTATCACTTAGCCATTCATACTCACTACATCACCTTAGCATCTATTTATACATACAAAATAGGCCTAAACATGGGTAAATCCATGGGCCGACATTCCCATACCCGTTACATAATCTTGAATCCCAAAAGGGGTCAATATCCCACAATCTCCACTTCGTCTTGCGCTCCACCTTCGATAGCCTGTTGAAGTCCCAAAAATAGGTCAAACATGACCAAGGATCCTCAAAACTTGGTCAAGGGCCAACACTCCTCACAAAAGTTACACCAACTCTGAGGCAGGATAGCTTTAGGTTGAAAATTGTTTTCAATTGGATTTCTAAAAGCGGGTGCAGAAAAGGATGAAGCTCCAGGGGTGAGAGCGGAGACAGTACCCTTCTTCTCAAATGCTATCATATGATTTTTCATATCCTATACTAGTTGTAAGAGAGCGGAGATGTTTGTCTGTCTAACCGATTCTCCCTAGGGAAGACCAATTCTTTCAATTTGTTCTTCATACTCTAAGCAAGTATGTAGAGCGGAACTGAGATTATAAATGGATTTTTCCTCAAGCCTATGATGGTAGGGAGAAGGACATGCATTGTAGTAATGCATGAAAGTGTCTTGGTTTTGGGGGTGGATAAGTTCGGGGATTTGATTGTATAACTTGGTGAAATGCAAGTTGAAAGATTTGATGGTATCACCATCTTTATAAGTGACGTTATTGTATTCCCTTAACTTCTCAGTAGGGATTTTAGATTGCCCATAAGTGTATTGGAACCAATAAATCAACTCCTCCCAAGTAGACATAATCTTAGGAGGAAGGTTAAAGAAATCGGCCACATCCTTTCCTTCTAAGGAATTGACGAATATGTGCATGCAAGTATCATTGTCGTTGGCCCCTATATTATGACAAGCATTATAAAATTCCATCAGGTGTTCATTGGTACTGATAGTGTTATTTCCTAAAAACTTAGGCAAATTCTCTATAAACTTAGGAAGTGGGTGAGTAGAAGGTGATAGGTTAAGAGGAGAGGACACATGCTACAATGTGGTTGTGGCATCTTCTTCGAACTAAAAAATTCCATACTTTTTGATGACTTTGGTGGGATTTGTGGTAGATTGGACAAGGATATGGTGGCTATATAAGCTACCAATCACTAATGAATATGAATATTGAGAATATGAATCACTTCCAGTGCCACCAGAGCCTCCACTAGATACCATTCTGTGGGTGATAGGTGAGGGAGAGAAAGACGAGTTGGATGAATCAGATAAAGTCCTCCTTAGAGTACTTTGTTGGACAGATAACACAACATTTCTTCTTCCTATTTCAGCAATAGGATTGATTTCAGGTGACAAGCCTCTTCTTCTTCTAGAAGCATGAGAGTCTAAGGACATGAAAGAAAGGTGAAAACTTGAAGAAACAAAGGGTTACTGTTGATTTCTAGGTTGTCTACGTCTAGCCTCCAATTGTTCTTGAGCACTAATATCTCGTTCAATTCCTGCCCAAGAATGGTTAAGTTCATCATGGGTATTGGTAGTGTCTAGAATGGTGTTAAACCTGTTCAAAGCAATGTTGGTCTGGTCTTGAAGACCGTGCTCAATATTGGGCTGCCTTGCAACAAGAACAATCATTAATAGAAAAATAGTCAAAGAATCAATTTCAGAAAAAGAAAGATGTATCAATGAAAATCAAGTAAAAAAAATTAACCAGAGAGATATCGAAGATCTCCCCAATATGGTCACCAAATAAATGTTGAGGAAAGGATATGAAATGATCTTAATCAAGCATTTTCAAGTTATGCTTGGCTAGAGAAAATTAGACGGGAATATCACCCTATGTTTATATCCAACAAAAATACAATCCTAACTCACAAGTATTAATTACAAGTGCTTAGGATGGTCTTTTATCAACAAAAAGCTTGCTGGAAATTCACTTTTTATCTAATTTTCTAAACATATCAGTTGCTGAAATAAATGTAAAGATAGAATAAAATTCACCGAGATGGTAATAAAGACAGATGAGACATAAAGAAATCATTTATTTCATTCAAATTACCAAAAAGTCATTTTATTTACAAAATCTCATACAGAAATTTTGGACCAAAGTCAAACTTAGACATCCCCGATGGAACATATAAAAGGACCTCTGATAGAAAACCAAAACTTAACTCTAAAACATGGATCAGCTTGCCACAGATTCTTTCCCACTTGACTTTGCATAATAGCCTTTGTCAGTCATGAAAACTAATTCACAAACAAAGAAGCCTACACAGACTATCAAAGATAGATCAACACATCTCAAAAACAAGTGTTTGAATGATGTGATTCAGCCCTGAATATTGTTGTCTACAATAAGACCCTACTATCATAAAGGAGAATTAGGCTTGTGATGAATCAATTAATGAATGAAAATTGAAATATCTCAACATAAACTCAAAGAGAAAACCTTAGTATGCTTCAGCTTCTATCCTCCTCTTGTTCCTCCCTTTTCTTTTTCTTATAACAAATTAGAATTGGTTGAAGTAGTTGAACCAACTCATTAGTTAGGTTAATTAAAAGACTCAACTAAATTTAATTAGGGGGAAGAGTAATAATTAAAATAAGGGTCATAAATAAATAATAACTAGTAGGTGGGACCCCTTGTGACTCCCTTTAGTACATAACAATCATAACAATCATGGCATAACCTTTAGTTAAGAAAAACACACCTCCTTATGCCTCCCATCAACATATTCACTTTTGGCAATTTTAGCTTATGAAAATTGAAATTATTTCAAAAATAATACTCATATATCCAAAATAAAACATGTTTTCCAAAGATCCCTGAAGTCAATTGTCATAAAACAATAGATAAAATAAAACTCAAAAGCCATATTTCCCAGTCTGCGATGCAACCTTTCCTTGATTGCTACTGTCACCTCTTGATTTTCCTAAATTTTCCTTTGGTTGTGCATAGTCTTTAGGCCTAATCTCATTGATCATGTGGGAACAATCGTCCCTCAAATTCATCTGGGAAGACATGGATTTTTCAGAGCCATTGGAGGTTGAGGAAGGGGCAGCAGTGGTTTTCCTTTATCAAGGGCATGGTGGGCCTCAGTTTTCAATCTCTTGCTAGCATGGGAAGATTGCAATGGCGAATGGTCAAGGGCAACTTGGAGAATGGGGTTAATAGGCGGAGGAGCAGATAAGGACAAGTTGGGCAAGCGACGATGTTGGGAGACTGTTGGGTGGACAATCTCGTGCCATCCATCATTTTCTGGGACCTCAAGTTGCAATGAGACATGAGGAGGTACGAGGATATAGGGGGCTTGCGGGGCATGCAAGATTGATTAGAAAATAGTCTTTTAAATAACCATACATGAAAACTCTTAAAAATATGAAATATATTTGGCTCAACAATGTATCAAACTCATGCAATCCAATCCATACATTTTTTTTACTGTTAATCAATGAGCAGGGGGTGAAAAAAGGGTTTTGGGATATGTGAGGGGCTTGTATTGAGCGAAACATGATGCAATGAGAGGTAAAAGAACATGGTCACTGCTGAATGACAAAAACAATCAACTGCAAAGAAAACCAATAAAACATCATTGTAATCCACGCAAGACGTTGCCACTTTCAACTGCTTTAACACTAAAATTCTCTTAACTATAATTAATCTCGGAACAGGGAGTGGAAAAATGAATATGGGAGGTGACAGGGTTTGTAATTAGCAGAAAATGAAAAAATGGAAGGGAAGAAGAATGATTATTGTTCATGAAATTAATTAAGTGATCCATAAACTTTCTGCTAAAAAAAGATGCACCAACCACAATCATTGTGACCAAATAACAATTTATGTGCATTTAACTAGTTCATTGTTCATAATCAAATATCCAACACAGTGCCATCACAATATAGTATGCATTCCACACAATCTATAAAGAGGATTTTGTTCCTTTCCCTGCATCTTATATCAATTTCCAAACAGTAGCCATTCCACTCTGTTAACCATCAAAATCAACCATTGCCCATACATTAGTTCAATCAAAAAATATACTCAAATTCATGTTTCCAAAATTAACAATGAAGTCACACTATCACTGCAATCGGGCTTGTCATTTAAATGTACTAATATTCGTTAAACATATATATAGGAATTAAACCCAATAATCTGGATAAAATTGCAAAATCCGAATTGATATTTAAACATACGACCAACAACCACCCTTTAGACACAAGCTATGCACAGGGTAATTTACCCAGGCAATGTAATTTTGCCACTGTAAAAAAAAAACAATTCGATGTGACTTAAAAAGATGAGAGATCCCTCCAACACAACGAGGTCTCGAAAACATTCCCTTCTTAATCAAATGATTGATTGCAACAAATAAGCATGCTTAAAACTCTGTGAAACCCAAGATATCCATGTTATACACAGTGCGCAGTCACCAAAACACTACGATGCAATATCTCCATTTAACAAAATCAAACACACAGTCATAGTAATAACTCAATCCATCATGCTGAGTCATTAATAACACAGTGTTACTTCGATTTAGCCCAACTATAATCAACTATGCTGTGAAAACTCAGGCTTGTATAATCAAACAATCATAAGGATACAATGGATATAGTTTCTATAGTCATCCGGTTCCATAATCATTCAGCCCCAAAGAAAACCACAGTTACCATGACCATTATTTCATTGTGAAAAACACCAAACACACAACACGTCATGCGTGCGCAATCATCAAGCACTTGTAACCAATGCCAGCTAAACATCCAAACAATCCTTAGTGAAAAAATACTAGTGACTGTGTACCAACCAACCAATTTTTCATTGTCATAAATTAATTGACCTAACAAGTTGTGATGACAATGCATACCCACGCATATATTCGAATCGGGGCATCGGCCCTCTCCATTAAAAAATGTTGAGTTATTAATCATAATTTGCGCGACTGTGTAATTTGAGTGGTGCCAATAACAAAGCAGGGTTTGTCATTATTATCATAGAGGTGGTAACTAAATTCCAAACCAACACGATGGCCATACAACCAACTGGGTGAGTATGTATTCAAAGTAATCGACCATACATTCAATCCACAATAACCCATAGCAACTTGACATGCCCGACAATATTCTCTATAAAAATCCAGATTGGAGTGCTAATGGTCTACTCTTTAGACAAGACAAGGGGAACAGAGCCAACTCCTCGTAATGGTGAAACCTTCAAGGCCAATGGTATACACACAGAAAGAGCCATGATTCGTTCGTGGATGGGTAACAAATCCATAACAGGGCCATAATAGAAGGTGAGGCTCTAATTTTGGCCTGGTAATGTTATTTAACACAGGTGGGGTATAACCCTCTTGCTCTCTGATCAAACAACCACAACACAGAGGTGAATATAGGGTTGAGTAAGAACAGGGAAACCCATTTCATGACCCTTAGTGGTGAAATCAGCCAATGCCCAAATGAACAAAACACAGTGACGTAGAATGCCTTCAACCATTAGACCCATAAAAGACAAATACTGGATTTAGTAGCAAATGCATGAAGACAGCCATCCACTTAAGACCAAACAAAAACCCTCCAACTAAACCAGCAAGGATAACAGAGAGCTACCACATAGGATGACCAATAACTTCCATGAATTCAATATTATTATAGGTAGAACCATCCACTCTTCATTCCGAGAACACAATTTCACATAGTTGCAACACTTAGGAAAACACAAACCAATACACCTGATCCAGTAATCATTTCATAACCAAAGCAGAGTCACGAATGGCCAAAAAAAGAACATACCTGTAATCGAATTCCTTCAAACGCGAGTTGGCTGAGTGGTTCTTCTCTGCTAAGAATTTGGAGCATAACCACAGCAGTAAGATCGAACAATAGCCCAACTTGGGTAGTGGCTAACGAGAGGAGTAAAGGTGACGTGTAATAAATGCATGTTGCCTCCACCCACAATGCATTAATTCATCAGTACATGCCAATGAGTTATTCATTAACACTATCAATCAATCCATGTATCGATACCATCACCCATTAAAACCAACAGTGTGGCCATATCACCTTTCTAACTTATGCCATAAC
>JASDQU010411355.1:0-10385 GCA_032191745.1 Picea mariana | reverse complement strand
GAATGAGTACGCCAGAGCTGAAAGAGTTGCAATTGTAGAGAGCTACTAAAGAAAGGTTAAATTCACCCCAGTGTGTCACCGTGGGGAGCCCCGGTCCTATTCGTGAAGAAGAAAGATGGGACGTTGAGGCTGTGCATTGATTTTCGACAGTTGAATAAGGTCACTGTCAAGAACAAGTATCCTCTACCAAGGATTGATGATATTTTTTATCAGTTGGAGGATGCGAAAATATTTTCGAAAATAGATCTCCGATCAGGATATCACCAAGTGAGAATAAAGGATGAAGACATCAACAAGACCTCCTTTAGAACAAGGTACAGTCATTATGAGTTCACGGTGGTGTCGTTTGGATTGTCCAACGCGCCTGTTGTTTTCATGTGTTTAATGAATGGAGTGTTCAGAAATTATTTGGACAAGTTTGTCATAGTCTTCCTGGATGATATCTTGGTGTATTTCAAGACAGAGGAAGAACATGAGCAACACCTGAGAATGGTGCTGCAGGTGTTGAGAGAACACCAGCTGTATGCAAAACTGAGCAAGTGCTCTTTTTACCAAAGGCAGATCCATTACTTGGGACACATTATATCTGAAGAAGGGATCGATGTGGATCCTGAAAAGGTACAGGCTATTTGAGAATGGCCAGCGCCAAGGAATGTGGCAGAAGTTAGATATTTTATGGGTCTGGCGGGCTATTATATGAGGTTCATAGCCGGATTTTCAAAGATAGCTCATTCTATCACTTCCTTGCAAAGGAAGAAGAAGAAGTTCCAGTGGACTGAAGAATGTGAGAGTAGCTTCCAGTGATTGAAGCAGCTGCTAACTAGTGCTCCAATCCTGAAGATTGCAGATCCAAACAAGGATTACATAGTTTGCATAGATGCATGTAAGGAGGGGCTGGGAGGAGTTCTCAGCCAAGAGGGATTTGTAGTTTGTTATGAATCCCGAAAGTTGAAGGAACATGAGAAGAATTATGCCACTCACGATTTAGAGCTGGCAGCAATCGTCCATGCCTTGAGGAAGTGGAGACATTACCTAATGGGCAAGAGATTCGAGTTGAGAACAGACCATAATGGTTTGAAGTATTTATTTGATCAGCCAACCTTAAACGCCAGGCAAATCAGATGGCTGGAGTTTCTGTGCGAATATGACTTTGATATCAAGCATATCAAAGGGAAAGAAAATAAGGTGGCTGATGCACTTAGCAAAAAAATGCACGAATTACATGCTACAGCCATTAGCATGTACCAAACTGAGATGAAAGACGGAATTTTGGAAGCTGGAAATGCTAATTTGTAGTACAAAAATCTTGTAGCAAAGCTACAACAGTGTGAGAGACCACAAACCAAGGAAAGTTACACCTTGGGAACTAATGGTTTACTTCTGTATAAAAATAGAGTGTATGTACCCAATGTCCAAGAATTGAAGCTGGCAATTCTAAAGGAGATGTATAACGTGGCTTATGCTGGACATCCTAGACATCAGAAGACTATGGAAGTAGTCAAAATCCATTATTTTTGTCCAGGTTTGAAGAAAGAAATCGCTGAATACATCACCAGATGTATGGAGTGCCAAAAGGTTAAGGCTGAGCATAGGTACCCAGCAGGGTTGCTGCAGCCTTTACCTATTCCTGAGTGGAAATGGGATGTGGTAACAATGGATTTTATCACAGGATTGCCCAAAATAAGAAAGAAGCATGATTCAATCATGGTGGTGGTGGACAAGCTTACTAAAGATGCCCATTTTATTCCACTGAAAACCACCCACAGAGCAGCAGATGTTGCTGATATTTTCTTAAAAGAAGTTGCACGCTTGCATGGAATTCCTAAGACAATTGTGTCTGATAAAGACCCGAAATTCACTTCGAATTTCTAGAAAGGACTGTTCAAAGGATTTGGAACGAATCTAAACTTTAGTACATCATATCATCTCGAGTCTGATGGACAGACAGAGAGAGTAAATAGAGTAATAGAAGACATGCTGAGAATGTATGTGATGGGTAAACCATCAAGGTGGGAAGACTACCTGCATTTGGTAGAATTCACCTACAATAATGGGTATCATGCATCATTGAAGATGAGCCCATTCGAAGTGCTTTATGGAAGAAAGTGAAACACTCCAGTGAGCTGGGATAATCCAACTGACAGAGAAGTAGTTGGGCCTGAGCTACTCAAGGAAATGGAAGATCAAATGATAAAAATTAAACATAATCTAAAAGCTGCCCAGGACAGGCAGAAAAGTTACGCTGATAGTAACAGAACCCATAGAGAATTCAAAGTGGGTGACCATGTTTTCCTGAAAGTGAAAACTAACAGGAGTTCCCTAAAGCTGGGAAGTTACGCCAAGTTGGCAGCAAGATTTTGTGGGCCATTTGAAATCCTGGAAAGGATTGGGCTAGTTGCATACATGCTTGCATTACTTGCATCTATGACTGTACATAATGTGTTTCATGTTTCACTGCTTAAGAAATATGTACTTGATGCTAATCATGTTATTGATTGGAATGTGATTCAGGTGGAACCAGAGGGTGTCCTGCAAGTGCATCCTATGCACATATTGGACAGGAAAAGAAAACAACTCCGGAATCGAGCTATAGATCTTGTAAAGGTCCAGTGGACCTGGTATGGTCCTGAGGATGCAACATGGGAGCATGCAGATGTTATGCGAGCAGAGTACCCACATCTTTTTGAAGATTTTGAAAGGCTTGCAGAGACAGTGTAAGTTGCATTGAGGAAAGTGCAAAAATAAGGGGAGGGGGATTGTAGTGTCCCCAAGGCTGAGCTCCGTTGTAAAACAAGTTTTGAAACGAATTGTCATTATGTTTTATAGGTTGGTGAGCCAAGTTCTTATAAGCTGGAGACTTATGTGTTTGTTAGGCCAGGGAGCCTAAGTGTTGAAGGCCAGAAGCCTGCTATTGTACTTGTATGTATGCAGAACATTTAATAAANAGCCTAGGGGGATTAAGCCTGGGAATAATATTTTAATATTATTCCAAAAAGACATGTGCATTTTGTGTTTTATCCTAAGTTTTGGCAAGGGAGGACGTACAAGGGTGATGCGTGCTGGTGGAACGCATGCAGTTCCATGGGTGAAAAGTGTCAACCCTGATGCATGCGAATAAACGGCCAGGGTGAGCCGTGAGAAAGGTTCCTCTCCTCCATTCTACCTGACGGTCTGAAGGTAAATGATCAAACCTTTGCAAAATAATACCCTGGTGCATCCCTGAAAGCCGAAAAGCCTGGGTTGACTTCTGAGATAGCCGGTACCACCCCTGTCTGAACAGTTCGAACCTGTGTTAACCCTGCGTGGATTGTTTGTCACGCATCCCTGACAACCAGAGTGTGAGTCTATTCTATGCTGGCGGATTGGGAAATAGAAGTGACCAACCATTTTTGAACTTGTTGGGAAGCCCATCTCTGTTTCCCCCGTGAGTTGTTGTGACCACGCAGTGCTGGGGGGGGAAAGCCTGTGTATGTCTCTACAAATCCGTGTACACCCTCTATTCTGAGAGACAAGAAGACTGTGTTCATTTGCTGAAAAACCCAGTTCATCCTCCCGTTCTGCACCAGAGAGTATGTGTAATTCCCCACGGAAATTGCTTGTCATGCAATTCCGAAAATCAACACCATGAGACCTTGCCACCATTGCTGAGCTTGTTTGAGAAGTCTGAGTCTGTATCTCGGTTGACTGTAGTGGTCATGCAGAGATGGATTGTGCATGAATTGCTGTCCAGTGTAGGTGGTAATTGAGTCTATGTGTGATCTCTCTCTAGGTGAAGGAGGTGGATGTCGTTGGAAGAGGTTTCTTCCAGAGAGTGTCTAGCACCAGCTTTAGGCTCTGAGACTTCCTAATCTGGCCTGTTGCTAAGACCCAGAGAGGGGGGTTAGTAATGATGGACTGTGCCTGTGAAGTTGTATACTCCCGGGTGGAACAAACATGTGGGGAATGAGAGTCTGGTAGTAGAGGGCGTAAGATGGCATCCTGGGAAGAATCCTTCCAGATTCTAAGTGTTGTTTTCCCTGTAACCTCAACCTAGCTAGGATTCCTTGCCTTGGGGTGGAGCTTAGTCCCAGCTCGGGGGTGATCCACTACTAAGATGATGAGCAGTGTGGTCTAAGGATGGGAGGTTCGTGGAAGGCCTACACTTGGTTGGTGGAATCTCCCACTGTTTTACAGATAAGTACCAGATGATGCTTTAATTATGTTTTGTATCTCTGTGTATTATAATTATCATGCATTATGCTGTGCATTTGGATTAATGTATTTTCCATGGATTATTTATGTTAAAAATGATTCTTATGCTTACTCTGAGCTTAAATGTATTTCTTTGTTTAAATGCATGCGATTAATTACGAATGAGAATGTGTTATTCTGCGTAGTAACACCTACCCGGTAGCCAAGGTGTGCTATAGTTATTCTGGGTTATCTACCAAATGGTGTTATAGTAACCTCGGTAGCTGAGTGAAAGGTGTGCTACCATTTGGTATCAGAGTGATTAAACAAAGTAGCAGAAAAGGAGTGCTACAGTTATCCTTGTGGGTGCAATCATACCAGCGTTAGCACAACGGATCCTATCAGAACTCCGCAGTTAAAAGCGCTTGGGATAGAATAGTACTGGGATGGGTGACCTATCGAGAAGTCCTACTGTTGCACCCTCCCCACCTTTTTTGCATGGCTCCATGGGGAGGATTTGTGGCGAGCCTCACGATGGATTTGCATGCTTCCTAGGTTCTCCTGGATGTTGCAGTTTTTGTCCATCTTCTTCCTTTCTGATCTTATTTCCTCTCAAGTTTCTGTTCATTTTTGTTTCTGGGTGAGAGGCATTGGGCGCAATCCGAAAATGGCTCAAGAAGTCACAGATTCCTCCTACTCTGTGTAGTGCCATCGAGGAGAATATAGTGAACACTGGGTCAGATTGAGCGGTCTTAGTTGTTTCGCTCCCACGCGGCTCGACGATGCCCATTTAAGAGGTGGAGGGGGTGTGATTCTTGCGGGTGCGATCATACCAGCTTTAATGCACCGGATCCCATCAAAACTTTGCAGTTAAGCGCGCTTAGGCACGAAAAGAACTGGGATGGGTGACCTCCTAGGAACTACTAGTGTTTCACCCTCCCCACCTTTTTTGCATGGCTCCGTGGCGAGCTTCACGATGGATTGAGCACTTTTACCCCTCCCCCATGTCTCGGTGATGCCCATGAAAGAGGGGGAGGGGGCGTGATCCTTGCGGGTGCGATCATACCAGCATTATTGAACCGGATCCCATCAGAACTCCGTAGTTAAGCGCGCTTGGGCTAGAGTAGTACTAGGATGGGTGACCTCCCGTGAAGTCCTAGTGTTGAACCCTCCCCCCCTTTTTTGCATGGCTCCGTGGCGAGCTTTACAATGGATCGAGAGCTTTCACCCCTCCCCACATATCGACGATTCCCATTGAAGAGGGGGAGGGGGCAAGACCCTTGCAGGTGCCATCATATCAACGTTAATGCACCAGATCCCATCAGAACTCCGCAATTAAGTGTGATTTGGCTAGAGTAGTACTAGGATGGGTGACCTCTCGAGAAGCTCTAGTGTTGCACCCTCCCCTTCTTTTTTGCACGTGTCCGTGAGGAGGGGGCCACGGTGAGCTTCACGATGGATATGCATGCTGCCTAGGTTGTCCCGGATGTTGTAGAACTGGATTGCATGAGCATCCAGAGGAGCTTCCACGCGGCCCCAGAGGGGACAGACTAGTTGTCAACACCACTCGACCCTTTGGTGGAACTTCGACGTAGGGAGGTGGTGTCTACACCACTCGAAAGCCACTCTACGCAGCGCCGATGGTGGCCACGAAACTTATGCCTTTTTGTCCATCTTCTTCCTTTCTTTTCTTATTTCCTCTCGAGTTTCTGTTCATTTTTGTTTCCGGGAGAGAGGCGTTGGGTGGAATCCAACACTAGCTCGAGAAGTCGTGGATTCCTCCCTCTCCGTGCAACACCGCCGAGGAGAAGAGAGCAAACGCTGGGTCAGATATAGTCGTCTTAGTGGGCCCCCTTCCATGCGGCTCGATGATGCCCATTAAAGAGGGGGACGGGTTGTGATCCTTGCGGGTGTGATAATACCAGCGTTAATGCACCGGATCCCATCAGAAATCTGCAGTTAAGCATGCTTGGGCTAGAGGAGTACTGTGATGGGTGACCTCCCAAGAAGCCCTAGTGTTGTACCCTCCACTCCTATTTTTCATGGATCTGTGGCAAGCTTCACGATGGATCGAGCGCTTTTACCCCTCCCCCACGTCTTGACGATGCCAATTGAAGAGGGGGAGGGGGCGTTATCCTTGCAGGTGCGATCAAACAGACGTTAGTGCACTGGATCTTATCAGAACTCCACAGTTAAGTGCGCTTGGGCTAGAGTTGTACTAGGATGGGTGACCTCCTGGGAATTCCTAGTGTTGCACCCTCCCCACCTTTTTTTCATGGCTCTGTGGGGAGGGAGCTGTGGCGAGCCTCGCGATGGATCTGCATGCTACCCAGGTTCTCCCAGATGTTGCGAAGCCGGATTGTGCGGGCATCCAGAGGCGGTTCCATGTGGCACTAAAGGGGATAGACTGGTTGCCAACATCACTTGACACAAGGGTGGAACTCCAGCATACGGAGGTCGTGTCTACACCGCTCGAAAGAAGTGCCACCGGTGGCCGTGGAACTTACGCCTTTTTGTCCATCTTATTCCTTTCTGTTCTTATTTCCTCTCGAGTTTCTGTTCAATTTTTTTTCTGGGTGAGAGGCGTTGGGAGGAATTTGAAAATGGCTTGAGAAGTCGCGGATTCCTCCCACTCTATGCAACATCGTTGAGGAGAATAGAGCAAACGCTGGGTCAGATCGAGCGGTCTTAGTGGTTTCCCTCCCACGCGGCTTGGCGATTCCCATTGAAGAGGGGGATCGGGCGTGATCCTTGTGGGTGCGATCATACCAGCGTTAATGCACAAGATCCCATCAAAACTCCATAGTTAATCGCGCTTGGGATAGAAAAAAACTGGGATGGGTGACCTCCTAGGAAGTACTAGTGTTTCACCCTCCCCACCGTTTTTGCATGGCTCTGTGGCGAGCTTCACGATGGATCGAGCACTTTTACCCCTCCCCCACGTCTCAGTGATGCCCATTAAAGAGGGGGAGGGGGTGTGATCCTTGCACGTGTGATCATACCACCGTTATTGAACTAGATCCCATTAGAACTCCGCAGTTAAGGGCATTTGGGCTAGAGTAGTACTGGTATGGGTGACCTTTCGTGAAGTCCTAGTGTTGAACCCTCCCCCCATTTTTTGCACGAATCCGTGGTGATATTCACAATGGATCGAGTGCTTTCACCCCTCCCCCACGTCTCGATAATTCCCATTGAAGAGTGGGAGGGGGCAAGATCCTTGTGGGTGCCATCATACCAATGTTAATGCACCGGATCCCATCAGAACTCCACAGTTAAGCGCACTTGGGATAGAGTAGTACTGGGATGGGTGACCTCCCAGGAAGTCCTAGTGTTGCACCCTCCCCTCCTTTTTTGCACATCTTTGTGAGGAGGGAGCCGCGACAAGCTTCAAGATGGATCTGCACGATGCCTAGGTTCTCCCGGATGTTGCAGAACTAGATTGCGTGAGCATCCGGAGGTGCTTCCACATGGCGCCGGAGGGGAAAAACCTGTTGTCAACACTGCTCGACCCTTGGGTGGAACTTCGACGTACAGAGGTGGTGTCTACATTGCTCGAAGGCCGCTCTACGCAGTGCTGCCGGTGGCCACGAAACTTACGCCTTTTTGTCCATCTTCTCCCTTTCTTTTCTTATTTCCTCTCGAGTTTCTGTTCATTTTTGTTTCCAGGCGAGAGGTGTTGGGCGGAATCCGTCACTAGTCCAAGAAGTCACAGATTCCTCCCACTCTGTTCAGCACCACCAAGGAGAAGAGAGAAAACGTTGGGTCGGATAGAGCCATCTTAGTGGCCCCCCTACCACGCGGCTCAATCATGCCCATTAGAGAGGGGGAGGGGTCATGATCCTCGCGGGTGTGATCATACCAACGTTAATGCACTAGATCCCATCAGAACTCTGCAGTTAAGCATGCTTGGGATAGAGTAGTACTGGGATGGGTGACCTCCCAAGAAGTCCTAGTGTTGCACCCTCCACCCCTTTTTTGCACGGTTTCGTGGCGAGATTCACGATGGATCGAGCGCTTTTACCTGTCCCCCACATCTTGGCGATGCCCATTGAAGAGGGGGAGGGGGCGCGATCCTTTCAGGTGAGATCATACCGGCGTTAATGCACCGAATCCCATCAAAACTCCACAATTAAGCGCGCTTCGAATAGAATAGTACTGGGATGGGTGACCTCCCGAGAAGTCCTAGTGTTGCACCCTCCCCCCCTTTTTTTCACGGCTTCGTGGTGAGCTTCACGATGGATCGAGTGATTTTACCCCTCCCCCACATCTCGACGATGCCCATGGAAGAGGGGGAGGGGGCGGGATCCTTGCGGGTGCGATCATACCAGCGTTAATGCATCGGATCCCATAAGAACTCCGTAGTTAAGCGTGCTTGGGCTAGAGTAGTAATGGGATGGGTGACCTCCCTGGATGTCCTATTGTTGCACCCTCCCCTTCTTTTTTGCACGAATCCATGGGGAGGGAGCCCGATGAGATTCACAATGAATCTGCATGATACCCAGGTTCTCCCATATGTTGCGGAACCAGATTACATGGGCATCTGGAGGCCCTTCCACGTGGCGCTGGAGGGGATGGACCAGTTATCAACACTGTTTGACCCAGGGGTGGAACTCTAACGGATGGAGGTGGTGTCTACACCGCTCAAAATCCTCTCTACACAGCGCCGCCGGTAGCTGGAATGCCAAAACGGTGTATCACTTCGCGACTTTGGCCATAAGAGATGAGCCCATGTGTTAAACCGCGTGGAATTCCACGACTCAAGCTTACCTGATGACCATCAATCTGCTCCATTTGTGGATCCCCACCGTTGAAAACAAAATGCTTGCTCGCTTGATTTTAAGCCCGAAATGGAATTCCTCTATGCGCTACGCTCATCGCTCATGACTGCGACCTTTGAATAAAACTCATTTGATGGGTTTTTAATCCCCATTTCTATGCATTTACACCAAGGGTCTGAAATCGGAGAGAAACAACACCTTGCAAGAATTGGCGCTAACACACCAAATCCCATCAGAACTCTACAGTTAAGCGCACTTGGGCTAGAGTAGTACTGGGATGGGTCACCTCCCGGGAAGTCCTAGTGTTGCACCCTCCCCACCTTTTTTGCACGGCTCCGTGGGGAGCTTCACGATGGATAGAGAGATTTTACCCCTCACCCACGTCTTGGCAATGCCCATTGAAGAGGGGGAGGGGGTGTGATCCTTTCAGGTGTGATCATACCTGCGTTAATGCATCGGATCCCATCAAAACTTCACAGTTAAGCACACTTGGGATAGAATAGTACTAGGATGGGTGACCTCCTGGGAAGTCCTAGTGTTGCATCCTGCACCCCTTTTTTCCATGGCTCTGTGGTGAGATTCACGATGGATCGAGCGCTTTTACCCCTCCCCCACATCTCCGCAATTCCCATTGAAGAGGGGGAGGGGGCATGATCCTTGTGGGTGTGATCATACCAGCGTTAATGCACCAGATCCCATCAGAACTCTGCATTTAAGTGCACTTGGGCTAGAGTAGTACTGGGATGGGTGACCTCCTAGGAAGTCCTAGTGTTGCACCCTCACCTTCTTTTTTGCACGGCTCCATGGGGAGGGAGTCACAGAGAGCTTCACAGTGGATTTGCACGCTGCCCAGATTCTCCCGGATGTTGCGGAACCGGATTGCATGGGCATCTGGAGGCCCTTCTACACGACACCGAAGGGGACGGACCAGTTGTCAACACTGCTCGACCCAGGGGTGGAACTCGGTAGTACAAAGGAGGTGTCTACACCACTCGAAATCTGCTCTACGCAGTGCCACTAGTAGTCGGAATGCCAAAACGGCATATCACTTCACGAATTTGGCCATAAGAGATGAGCCCATGTGCTAAACCTCATGGAATTATGTGACTCAAGCTTACATGACTGTTCGTGCTCGAATCGTCGCCGGGTGAGCAAGAATGGGAGCACTAGCATGCCCTGTTGGGCTCAGCAAGGCAGAAAAGGTTAGCTGTGGATCAAAAGGGGTTAACAGAGAATGGAAAACGAAACAAAATAAAATCTACCTACGAACTGAAAAACAAATAACATTGCGGCCATAAACAAAAATTCAAACGTGAGACAAGGGAGTTCTCATTGGTTTCAAGGCTTGATCTATTAACATAAAAACCAAAGCACACGCTGTAGAAAGGGACAATGGTTCCTCTTCCCTCCAGCAGAAGGTCCTTCAGGAATCCTCAA
>JASDQU010411353.1:0-10468 GCA_032191745.1 Picea mariana | reverse complement strand
CAACACAGATCCATTGCATCTTCTTGCCATTTTCAATTCAAACCCCAAACGATTATGCACACACAACACAGAAAACTGATATTCGGGTTGAGGTTTTGCGCTATTGAAAGTATTCGGGAGTCGGCTCTATTTTTTAACATTTGAAACTTTAACAAACCTTCATGAACAATATGTGATATGGAAGCAATGATCTGATTTGATGTTGTCATCCCAATCGTACATCCTCTGTACCTGCACCATCGAATTGAACTTGCCATCCATGATGCCATGATTGTGGAGCATGAGTCTCTGAGCCTGATCCAAGATGTAATCCGACTGGGACATGGAACTCGAGTCTGAATGATTACCCACTTTCTCCAGTGTGTCTTTCTGATCGCATGGCATGAGTCGATCACATCCTGATTTGATTTTGAAACGTGGATAAGTGCATGTGATTCGCACTTTCTCCAACCAACGGCCCATGGAAAACGCCCCTCAGTTGTAGAAACTTACCACTTTTACCAGCGCATGATCCCGCAAGAACTACTCCTTAGCTGTTGAAATTCTTCACTTTCACCAGTGTGCCACCCTGTGAGAATTTATCCTTAGCTGTGGAAAGTCTTCACTTTCACCAGGGCACGACCCGCGACACTGCTTCTTTGGATATTTTGGAATTCAACACTTTCACCAGTGCACAGACCTATGAGAAACGCTCCTTAGCTGCTGAAAGTCGCCACTTTCCCCAGCTAACACTCATCTTTTGGACACACGTTAGCTGTTGAAAGTGAATTATGAAAATTTTGAAAAGAAGACTTTTATGGGTCATATTATTTTCTAATACAAAAACCAAAACCTAAGTTTTGCAGCTAGAAAAACTCAAAAACGAATTGAAGGAACTACGAATAGCCATGCTATCTACCACAAAAATCAACCAAAAGGACGGTTTCATTTTGGGAGCTAACATTTGGCCCCAAATGGGATGGGCATCTCCCTGTGAGGTGACCAAGAACCTAGTAGTTTCAGTAGCCTTTAGCATTGGGCATGGAGTCATCTGGTCTATGCAACTGTTCTTTATCAATCCTGTGGTCTGACTGTAACTTGCCTGTAACCTGCCTGTGACCTGTCCTGCTTATTTATGAAATCAACAACTAAAAAAGATCTCATTTTCTCGTATGGCGAGCTTATTCCTCTGTCTACTCCTATACTAACCAGTAGAGGTAGATTTATCAAGTAAGATGGAATTTCCAATGCAGCCAAATCATAAACTGATTTACTATTAAAATCCTTAATCTTGACCCGAACAATAATGGAAGAGATATCATGTAGAAGAGAGATTTGAACAAATGATAAAGACAATCTTCTTCTGACAGAAAATGTTTAACATATATGCTTCTCATAGACTCCAAATAGTCAACAAAAGGGTCATCAAATTCATAAAGCAATACCTCTTTGGACTGCTGGTCCAACTGTCTATGTTGTTGTTGTTCCTTTCCTTCACAAAACTCAACGCTGAATGTAGTCTGCTTGATCTCTGCTGCAGGAAAATACAAAATGAATTTATGATCTGATATTTTATGCTGCCCTTCCTGCATACGTTTGCTGCAATCTATCTTTATCTACAAATTTGGAAAATATGGGCTGTCTTCAACATATACTGCAGATGCAATACTTTCACTTACTGAGTGGGCAATCTAGTCATCACCCTTCAAGTCTTCATGTCTGCTATAATTTTCCCGTGTCTGCAAATCTGAAAGCTGAGGGTTGCTCATAAAATTTTCCGCAGATCCGAAACTGTCTCCCATAAATATTGGCAAGCTAAGGAAATCTGAAATCTTCAGGTTTTCTGAAAAGTATAAGTCCATGAAAGCTGCCACTAGATCTTTAAAAGGAAGGTAAGTAACATGCTACTCCTCAGAAAATAGATGCACATCTATGGTATCCTCCTGCTCATCCATGGTTGTCCCTTTGCTAGAAAATTGATCACCTTCTTGTTCCCTTGATATCAGATTTTGATCATCAATCATCACAACTTCCTCTTTAGAAAAGTTCTCAGAAGTTGATGATAAGACAGTATTAAAATCATATGAACAAAGATCAGTAAAAAACATATAATTGCCTATGCAATCCTCAGTCATCATGGGCTCTTCCTGATTTACAAACTGATCATAATCTTCACATGTATACCTGTCTCTGGAATACTCAGCCAACACTGAAAAATCTAATTCTGAATCTGAAATGTACTCACCTTCAAGCTGTTGTTCCTTATCTGCTTCATACTCACTGTTTTCTTGCTCTGAATCTGAAATGTACTGACAGTTTACTCGCTCATGCACCTGCAAATTTTCAAAGAAATCTCGATTTCGGATCCTTTGGGAAAAATGAATGTTTTCCTCGACTTCTTGAGCATCTTCAAACAGCTGGGTGAGGGATGAAGACTCTCGTTCTAGCAGAAGAAGGACAAAATCTGAATGAAGACCCATGACATAATATATCGTGGCAGCTGTCTCTGTAGGCCTGACCTCCAAAGGCATGTCATGATAAACATGGTAGAACCTTCTGTTGAAAACATGTAAGGCTTCATCCTGATCTCGTTTCAAAGCATAGAAATCAGCAAGGTATGAATCTAAAGATTTGTACTTGCCCCAATACTTCAGGAAAACATTAGAGAACTCGGTCCAAGAGCCAATTGAATCATCTCTTAGACTTTTAAACCATGCGGCAGCATCTTTGATTAGAGATTTAGAGAAAAATATCATGATTACATCTTCGTGAACAATCTAAAAATGATCAACAAAATCCTCAAAGTATTCCAAATGCCTCTCAACTGAAACTTGATTCTCTCCAAAAAAACGAGGAAGATATTCATAACAATCAAGAGGATAAGGATGAAGGGGATGGGGCAATTTTAAAGGCCTAAACATTTTCATCCTAATCTTGGTTTGAAAGGCAGTGGGATGCTCGTAAGGGATACAATGTTGATGAAAAGGTTCAGTAGTAGTAACAACAGGCACTGAAGTCTGAGTATACTTGGAGTCAATTTCAATTTCGACAAAGTCAGAAAAGTGATCAAATGCAAGAGGAATTGGAATACAGGACTCATTTTTAAGAGAAAGTTGGGATGAGGATATCAAATCAACATCTATAGCAGAGGTTTGCAGAGTCTCTGTTTCTTCTAAAGATGGATAGATGAAAACGGGATGGCAGTCTTCTGAATATACCAAACAGAAAATGATTATCTTTACATGTAAAGGGAATAACATGAAAGAGTTAATAAAAACCAAAAATAATTCATGAAGCAGACTGATAAAATGATATCTGGATTTAATGTGCAGCCTCTTCATCTCTTGTTAAATGGATCCTCCCAGTGGAGTCTTATTCAAACTCAGAAATTAGGTTTGTAATTTCAAAAACAAATGGAGGTTGTCACGCTTCAGGTTTTCTGTTTCAATTTTAGATTTCTGAAAACGTGAAGATTCAGAAAAATAGGCTTAACAAAAGATGGTCTAGATACAAATAAGAAACAGTACCTCTTGAAATCCCTGAGGTAGATAATCTACAGATCTGAAAATCTGTTTCTGTAAATCTCGTCTCCTTCTGATGATATTTTCTAGATCTGTCACAGGTCTTCAATGGAGTCGCCACTGAATTCGTTCTTCATGGAGTCGCTAGATAGATGATTACAACCAAAAGAATGCTCATCCTTTGTCTATCATCAAAAGATGAAACTATGTCATCTCCCAGGGAAGCTTGCTTCATTCTCCGTTCCCCGGCAACGACGCCATTTTGTTATCACTCCAAGAAACCCTTTGTGGTTGTGGACCAAAGGTGCTTGGTAACTTAAAAATAATGGTTTTTATGTGTTTGGGACAATGGATTCTTTGATGATTCAATGAAATAAACACTCATCACACATCTAAAGAAGTAGTGCTTTCAGGGAACAATAATCAGATAAAATAATTTGAAAGGGGAATGAAGAACACTATTCTTGATGGCTGAATACAAATGAATGCAGGGCTAAATACAAGATAGAGAGGAAACCTTTAATTTCAAGCTTATGAGTTTAATAAAGAGATAACAGTCTTTATGAACTAAAACAAACTAAAACAAAGTACATGAAATGAAAGATGAACAATTCTGATATTGTAAACGAAAGAAAACTGAACTTTATTTATGCAAAAAGAGTCTATACAGTGGCATCAAATCTCTCCCAGTTTGAACTCCCCCTAAGTGATCCAAATGTCTTTGGCTTTATAGCCTTACAAGATGAAATCTAGATCCTTGAAAGATGGATCATATTTACTAAAAATAGTCAAATCAAAACAGATACAACAAGTGTAGGATGAGATCCTATAAAAATGGATCTAGAGTGGAGAATCAAAACAAAATAGGAAAGGTCCTATTTAATGATCTCTAAAAATAGTAGATTGCTGATGAAGTGCAGTTTTAGCCTCCCAAGGCTATTTGATTTGGTCCTCCAAAGATAAAATTCGAATTGGGTGATGTGTCACTTGATCCCTATCATTTTTCCCTTAAAAATGACCAAATCTAGTCAAAAAACTGCCTTTTGACTTTCATCTCCAAGAAAGGCCTTTAGATTTTGATTTGATAATTCATAACTAGCTTATTGAAGAAGGTTTCAAACCATTTAAACCCAAAAAATCCTGATTTGGGTGAAAGTTTGGCTATTCTGGCCATGACAGGCTTTCAACAGCTAATTCACCCGAAAAACCGCTCCTTAGCTGTTGAAAGGCGCAGCTTTCAACAGCTAACTAGTTAAAATTTTGCCTTCTGCGCTGTTGAAAGCGCAAAATTTTTCAAAATCAAATTTCTCAGTCATGGAGAGTCCATTTTGCATGCTTAAATAGTCGATCGACATCTAAAAATCCTCAACTTTCTAATGGTGCTTTCAAATCTTCATTTGGAGCTCAGGAAGGGATCAAAAAGTTCCCTGCAAGTTTAAGAATCATTCTTTCAAAAATGCCAATGCATTTTTGATTGCTAGTAGGAAGGACAAATAGTCCAATTCTTTTCTCAACACAGATCCATTGCATCTTCTTGCCATTTTCAATTCAAACGCCAAACGATTATGCACACACAACACAGAAAACTGATATTCGGGCTGAGGTTTTGCGCTTTTGAAAGCATTCGGGAGTCGACTTTGTTTTTTAACATTTGAAACTTTAACAAACCTTCATGAACAATATGTGATATGGAAGCAATGATCTGATTTGATGTTGTCATCCCAATAGTATAGCCTCTGTACCTACACCATCGAATCGAACTTGCCATTCCTGATGCCATGATTGTGGAGCGTGAGTCTCTGAGCCTGATCTGAGATGTAATCCGACTGGGACGTGGAACTCGAGTTTGAATGATTACCCACTTTCTCCAGTGCGTCTTTCTGATCGCATGGCGTGAGTCGATCACATCATGATTTGATTTTTAAACGTGGATAAGCGCACGTGATTCGCACTTTCTCCAACCAACGGCCCATGGAAAACGCCCCTCATCTGTACAAACTTACCACTTTCACCAGTGCATGATCCCGCAAGAACTGCTCCTTAGCTGTTGAAAGTCTTCACTTTCACCAGCGCGCCACCCTGTGAGAATTTATCCTTAGTTGTGGAAAGTCTTCACTTTCACCAGCGCACGACCCACGACACTGCTTCTTTGGATATTTTGGAATTCAACACTTTCACCAGCGCACAAACCTATGAGAAATGATCCTTAGCTGCTGAAAGTCACCACTTTCCCCAGCTAACACTCATCTTTTCGACACACGTTAGCTGTTGAAAGTGAATTATGAAAATTTTGAAAAGAAGACTTGTATGGGTCATATTATTTTCTAAGACAAAAACCAAAACCTAAGTTTTGCAGCTAGAAAAACTCAAAAATGAATTGAAGGAACTACCAATAGCCATGCTATCTACCACAAAACTCAACCAAAATGACGGTTTCATTTTGGGAGCTAACACCAGGTATGCTCATTTATGTGCTCTTCAACACACATTTACAACATCCACTGTGGCTCAAATTTTCATGGATCAGGTCTTCAAGATTCATGGCATGCCGCAGTCTTTTGTTTCTAATTGCGACCCAACTTTCACCAACAATTTTTGGCAAGAATTGTTCAAGCTCCAAGGCACCCAATTGCATCTCAATAGAGCTTATCATCCACAGACTGATGGTCAAACTGAAGTGGTCACAAGTGTTTGGAAACATATTTGAGGTTTTTTTCATCAGAAAGCAAAAATCAGTGGGCTCAATGGTTACCACTAGCTGAATGGTGGTACAAAACTTCTTACCATACAACTACCTGCATAACCCCTTTTGAAGAGGTCTATGGAAAAAATCCAGCTTCAGTTCTCTCATATTTTCCAAGTGTCTCTAAGGTCCAGGAAGTTGACCAAACACTTACAGTTCGAGAGGCTATTCTCCGTACCCTCAAAGTGAATTTCATCATGGCCCAAAATCGCATGAAGCAACAATAAGATCAAGGTCGCTCTGAACGTCAATTTGCAGACGGGGATCAGGTGTTTCTTCGACTGCAACCTTACAAGAAAAATTCCCTCAAGGTTGACCATTGTCAGAAACTGGTGCCCAAATTTTATCATCCTTATACCGTTCTCAAGAATGTGGGACAGGTGGCCTATTAGTTATCTTTTCCCAGTCATTCTAAGCTCCATCTTGTTTTTCATGTTTCCTTCTTAAAGAAGGTGATTGGAACTAAGTTCCAAAACCAAACCAACCTTCCCAAGTTAGATGAATAAGGATCCATTTGGACACATCCACAAGAAGTTTTATACCAACTTGAGAATCATCTGCGTCAGTGAACCATCAAGAAAGTGTTAGTAAAGTGGAAAGATACAACTCCAACATATGCCACTTGGGAACCAACTACTACTCTGCAGCAATTTCCTCATCTCAAGCCTTGAGGACAATGTTGTTTTTAACGGGGCGAACATGTTAGGGAGCTAACCCCTCACATAGGTAGAATAATACATTTCCATGTAATAAAGGTCAATATTAATAAGGCCTAGCAATGAGGAAGAATAAGTCCAATGTAAGAAGACCTAATAGAAGCTTTCACTTCTAGAAGGATCTTCCTCTAGATTTTTATTTTGATAGACATATTTAGTATAAATAGGAGTTGAGGGTATGAGAAGTTTTGTCTTGGATATTATTGTAATATAGCTCTGCTCTGCTGGAGGTTTCCCCCTCGAAGAGGCAAGTGAACATTGCTCTCAGTAATCAAAGTTCTCTTTCTGGTGTTATTTGATATCATTTTGGTATTATCGTGGTGTTGTTTTGGTTATATTGTTGTTCATCTCCCATTTCTAGCTATTTATTTATGTTCTGCATACCTTTTATATCTGGAATATTACAAAATGCATATACTAAATTGATCAAATATAAACTTACGCAATCTAGAATTGTAAAATTGTAGGAATATAGAGAATGATATAAGGTTTGGGGTTCATTGAAATGAAAGGTGCATTTAGTGCACTAAGTACCATTGGAAATGTGTAGATATGATTCGCAAGGGAAACAAAGACTTGTGGTTAAAGGTGCATGTAATGTATTAAGTACCATTGGAAAAGTGTAGATATGAAAAAAATACTTCTTCCAACATGTTCTTCAAAATACGAAAAAGGTATATGATGAAAAATTTTGGATGTATGGGATAAAATTATTGTGATTAAACTGAAATCCTAGATCTAAATATTTAAAATTAAACTATGGCTAGGCCGAGTGAGACCAAATTTTGAATTATAATTATCAATGAAAATTGGAGTTTTGTGTAAGACAAGCAACACACAGTAAATGGGTAACGTGACATCAAGGTTCCATCTGAGGAGGTCATGATTCTACATTAGGCGTCTTGGTTGGAAAGAAAAATATTTGTATGATAAAAACTATGGATGTCCGAATTTTAAATGTTGGGGTCAATGATGATCAAATTAAAGGTTTCCCATTCTTGTGCATTTCAAAGTTGAAGTGGGTAGATGAAGGAATCCATGGTTTACCAAGGAAAAACTTGAGGTTTCCATGGTTGGGAAAGGAGTTCCAAGGCTTCTACAACATGTGCATGACTTGCAGTTTTTCTCTTTTGTTTTCTTTCTCTTCTTCATCCTCGATCTTAACATCCTTTTCTCCTAGGAAAAATCAAATACAACATTAGTTTTAACTCTATATATTCAATGTAAACAATTTCCAATATCAAATGTAATGATCCTTGTTGATTATTTTTAAGTTTTTATTCAGTTTACTGATGTGGACATTGGGTCAAGCAGTTTGTATGTAGAACTCTATTACCCATAGATAACAACTTTGATTAGGTCTCCATGTGTCACTTCCTAAATGGAATTTATTACATCACTCTGACATTTTTCGTCATCAGGACCTCAAAAAGTTTAGGCCCTCCAATACTTTAAAATGATGGTTGTCCACATTCCACTGTAATGAGGATCGTCGATTTGGATCTGGATCAAACAATCATGATTCTCCAGTTGCGTGCAGTGAGGAATTTAATATGATATAAATCCAATGGTTGGGACTTAACTTGATCTTGATCCAATGGTCACAATTTCTTTCTCACCATTCCACTTATGCCAAGTGTGTCATACCTCCTTGTACTAAACTCCTCATGTTTTTTCGATACGCTTTCAACACAAGCTGTCGATATTCTCTGTGGATGAACGATTGTATATACAATTTACCCGATATCACTTGATGATATATTGTCATCAATCCTTTCAGTGATCAATGATCAATCTCTCTCCTCATTGGAATATGACACTGTCTCACAGATTTCATACCTGTAATAAGATTCTCTCACACAGCTTTACACATGTACATTCATAGTTTAGACAGAAATGCACAAATAATATGCAATATATATTATATCGATCTTGAATACAATACAAAATCCTCATTGGGCTTGGAATGATCTTTACATATTGTAAGCCTCTTACCTCACAATGCTCGCAGGATTACATTTTTAATTTGGAGCATCTAGCTAGCAATTTTAGGAGGGAATCGTGGATCTAAAATGATTCACGATATTGTATTTTATTGTTTAAATTACATACATATTTCAACAAACTCAAGAATATACTAGGATATCTCATCCTCTCAACCACGTTTCTCCTTCTTGAAGCTTCATGAAATTCAAACTTTGACTTGGGGTGGGTTTTCTGCTGCATCAAACTCCCAGGATTAAAATTTTTCATGATCTCCTCATCATGTGTCTTCATTTGCTGCTATATTCACTTTTTGTTCTTTGTTTCCTCGTGCATCACTAAAATTCTCTAATTCTTAGTTAGTGAGTTGTGTTAGCACTCTCTAATTCCCAGAGGTTTTCAAGGGTAGAAGAAATTGACAGAGGTAACTTATCAAAAACACTTTTGAAACTGGGATCTATCCCTACCAGTTTCAAAGAGGGATCTCTCTGTATGATTTAGATTTGTTTAGGTTTTAGATATTAGACTAGTTAAGATATTATGAGTCTGTTTGTTTGTTTATAAAAGTTGGCTGAATAAATTCATTAAACTTCCATTGGGCTATGGGGTCTATATTAAATATCAGAATAAAATGCAACTTTTTATGAGGTTCCTTCATAGGGCCAGACAATAAAACTGTTGGATCTATTGATATTTAATGAGATGGATAAGACAGAAAAGGTGAGAAAATCAACCAAGCAAAGAAGCAATTAAGAATTTCCTTACTTAATATCATATGAATAACATAGAGGCCACTAAAAGACTAGAGATAGAGTATGCAAGATAAATTATGTTCTATAGACTTCCTTTTAATGATTAGAATCTAAAAAACATAAGTGATTATAGAGAATAGAAAAACATTTAATAGAGAAAGAGGAACATCACCAGCAATTCGACACAAGAATCCTATAAATTGACCTATTTTATTACTGGTCGATCCTTTTGAAAACATTACACAAATAGCTCCTTGGGTGCAAAAATCAACCCTAAATACTTTGAAGGAAGAAGTATTTATACAATATTTTACATATGATCCTGTCATTAATGACTAGGATATTGTGGAGAGAAAATCTAACTAACTAGATTACAAATTACAAAATATTAGGAATGTTGCTAATCTATTCCAATCATTGGTGTTGATTCTAGGGGAAGTAGTTGACGATTCATCACTTTGACTTGACTGTCTAGTCCCCGCTAACCCAAAACTCCACATCACCTTTACTCGAGTAAATAAAACAAGTCTCCCCATATCTTTTGAATAGGGATGGAAACCTTGAGTAACTTTTTGTATATTTTGTCCATCTCAGTGTACTTGGAAAAAGTGGACTTTGTAATAAAAATATATTTTATCTCATTTTGGATGCTCAGGTCCAACTGTAATGTTTATAAAAAAGTCTTGCCCGTAATGCTTCCTTTTATACCTGCAAATTTAGAACCATCATTTTCAACTGTGTTGATCTTCTTCTTGTAATATGATAGAGTGATGA
>JASDQU010411352.1:0-10468 GCA_032191745.1 Picea mariana | reverse complement strand
TGCAACTTCTGTTGGGGGATGCAAAAACAACCCTGGGGAGGCGAGAGGAAGTAAACTATCAAACGGTGAGAAAAAAATAAATTGTTAATAAAGTAAAACTGCATTCCGTTGCCATTCGACTCTGTTAGTAAGCAGAACAAAGCTGTCGTCAGCCTTTGAATACCAATTTCGTGTGCGATCAGATTCCTCACTGTTCCTGCATCCTTTCGGCAGCTCGCTGAATAAGAAGCCTCTGGGGCCTTGGGGCTTTTGGATGGATAAAGGTGAGCGCTTTCAAGGTAAGTGTTGAAAGTGGCAGACAACATTTCAAATATTTGTTCAAGGATCTAGAAAGTGCCAACATTGGGGAGATAATGAAAATCATAATCCTTTTTCGTCATCTTATCGATGATCAAATGAATAGGGAATAGGAAGCAATAGTCATGAAGAAAGAATTGAAATTTGTCTTATATTGACTTAAGAAGGCAAAAAGGTTTGGTCCAGGTGGTTTAACAGTGAAACTTTATCTTGGTTTTTATGATCTCTTGGAGAATGATATGTTAAGTATTGTGGAGGAGTCCAGATAGTTAGGGAATGTTATTAGGGATATTGATATTACTTTCATAGCTCTTATCCCTGAGAACAAGACCCTTCGTCATTTGAACACTCCAGACCTATTTCATTTTGTAGTCTCGTTTATAAACTTATCTCAAAAGTTATTGCTAAAAGACTTAAAGGTATTTTGTCGGGAATTATATCAAATGATCAATTAGGTTTCTTGTTCAATTGACAAATACATGATGTTGTGGGGACAACACAAGAAGCTATGCATACTATCGAGATGCATATTATCAAGACACAAAATTCTAGTAGTTGTCATGAAAATTGTTTTGGAAAAGGCATATGACAAAGTGAATTGGTTATATCTTAGGCTATTATTGCTTCAGTTGGGTATAATTTGCAAATATTTTATTGGAATATGGGGTGCCTAAAATCAGTCTCATTTGCAATATTGGTTAATGGTTCTCCTTATGGTTTCTATACTACTACAAGGGGCCTCAAGCAAGGTTGTTCTTTATCTCCTTTCCTCTTCTTATTAGTGGCTAAAGGTTAATCTGTGATGCTAGAGGAAGAGGGGATTTTAAGGGGATCAAAATATCAAGCTTGGTGTTGATCTCACGTTTGTTGTTTATAGATGATATGATGATTTTGGGGCAAGGTACTACAATTAGGGATATTAACAACATTAAAGGAATCTTGAACGTCTATTGTAAAGCAATAGGGATGGAGATAAATATAAATAAATATACTATATTGTTTAATGAAGTAGCGGAAGAGGTGAAGGCTCAAGCTACACATATGTTACCAACGAATTATTGTGGGCTTGGTCAAGCTGTAAAATATCTAGATTTTATATTAAAACCAAATGATTATAGGTATAATGATTGGTTGTGGTTATATAATAAAATTGAAGCTAGAATTTTAATTTGGTACAATAGGTGGTTGTTGTTGTAGGAAAATTCCCCTGCGGACAGGTGAATGTCCTCTTGGATCCTAGACCCCTATGACCAAGACAAAAAAATGATAACATTGGGCACTGACATTCCTTTAAATGTAGCTAAACTAGTCAAAGGAAAAAGAGGAAGAAAGTATGATGTACCTTTTTCTGAAGCTTGTCCTTGCTCGGTCCAAGATGAACTTGATCTTCAAGCCCTTTAATGAGATCTGCAATTCAATAGACAACAAAGACAATGCATGCTTCCTATTCTACCAAGATTAGTTTAAGCTAGATTTATCAAGAAAAGACGAGTCTATGCAATCATACACAAACTTGAAGGAAAAGGCCAAGCATATATTAATGGGAACATTACAATGCACTTACAATCTATAAATGCAAATGCAACGGCCTCTCCAAGTCCTCCTTGTCCAACCCCTTGCTCAAAATATCCACGATCAGAATGACAATACTTTTTTGTTGATATTCTCCTCCTTTTCACCATGATAATTCCGCCTTTTATAGGCTTGGAGAGCCTCAACCACCTTAGTTATCTTTGGAATAAGTTGAGGATATGACTCCATTAGTTGTGGTATCTCCCTTAGATACAACCTAAAGCTTGGATTCGAGCCAAACCAACTTGGATCATTTCTAGATGTCCTTAGAGATAAGGGGGATTTATTCCCAAGATTCTCTCAACTAATCGATGCTCCCTCAAAGCTGGAAACATAGCATCGTGGTGCTCTCTGCTAGGTGGACAAGGAGTGCTAGCGCTCCCTGCATATGAGCAAGGGAGCGCTGATCTCCAAAAATTCATTTAAGATGATCATTCTTAAAGGAAAAATATTGTGTAAGCTTGTCAAATGATGTGTTTTCCTCTTCTAACATGTCTTAGAGGGTGTATCAAGTGTTCTTATGGTGTCGTCTGCAATGCAAAATATGCAGGACAAAAATACGATATGTGCGACACTTGCGACAAAAGCGTGACACTTATGATAATGACAATGAGACATTATCGAAGTGAGGAATTTTGACGTGTAATAGTTGTCTCATGGTGGGAGACTTATATCTGTTAAGGTTGTCTTAGAGATTATTATGGTGTATTGGATGTCCATAGCTTAGATAAGTAAGGGTATATTACATAAAATCAGGAAGAAATATTCCAGTTTCCTATGGACTGGAAAAGGGTAAAGGAAGGAATATTGCTACAAGGGAATATTGACATTCCAATATTTTCACTACCTTTTAATTTATATTCAATTTATAGCTTGCCGATTTTAGGTTCACAAAAAATTATAGATTGTGAAATTTTTGAAATAAGAAATTAATTATTGCTTTCAAAAGTCTAAAGTAATAGAATCAATCCATGAAAAACAACATGCTTGGATGAACCCTATGTGGTAGAGATTTTCTATTTCTGCTTTGATGGTTGGAGCTAGGATGGATAGGTCATTATTTCTGTCAAACGGGTGATGCATACAACCATGTATTGATGTGATGTTCGACAATGTTTACATCAAGTCCAAGCATTTCAGAGTATGACTAGGAAAACTGAACACATATCTTTCCAATGATGAGGGGGTGCGAGAAATGCGTATAGTTCCACTGCATGAGACCATACATAACCATTTCTAGTTGACTTTCATGCCCATTAAGGCGGTTGATGCAATCCTATATTTCTGCTATCATCTTTCCATGAAGCAAGGACCCATCCCTAGCGCCTGCCAATGACTGGGGACTCTGCCTCTGTAGGACCTGTGACTGGGGGATCTACTACTGAAAAACGACATTTTCTAAATATAGAGTAAAACAAGGCACACTATAATAGAAAAAATAGTATTAAAATTTTAATACGAATTCTACACTACGTATAACTAAACAAAAAGTACCCAATTTCCTCTCAAAGAATTTTACATTATATAATCCCTAAATTTTTTTGTAAGATGTACTAAATTTCAAAACTATCTTGCTCAAAAGATTTAGTTTTCTAATAGAGCTAAGATTTAACATTATTTAAAACTTAGTTATCTAACATTTATAATTTCAAAGATCTTACCTCAAAAAGTACCAATGTCTCAAAATTAATCAAACCATTCATAAGAAAATAAATTCTACATGGAAACAATTTTTCTTTTATTTGGATTTTGCACATACGTGTGTGTGATATGTTAAAAGTTAAATATCAAATTCATTCATTACTAAAACACTTCGTGGACAGGAAGAAAGAGAGGTTGAAACTTCAAATAATGAAGATACCAATCTCTTTTGCACCTATTATCCACATCTCCATTATTTGAAGTTGAAACTTTAAAAGAGATTGGTATCTTCATTATTTGAAGTTTCAACCTCTCTTTCTTCCTATCCATGAAGTATTTTGATAATACATAAAAAAAAAAATACATTGAAATAGTTATCTTTTATTTGAATTTTGCATTTATGTGTGTGTAGTTTTAATATTTTAAAAGTTAAATATCAAAGAAAACAAATTCATAAAAAAATACATGGAAATGTTTTTTCTTTTATTTAAATTTTGCATATATGTGTGTATAGTTTTAATATTTTAAAAGTTAAATATCAAATTAATTCATTAGCAAAACACTACGTTGACATGAAGAAAGAGAAGTTGAAACTTCAAATAATAGAGATACCAATCCCTTTTGCACCTAGTATCCAGATCTCCATCATTTGAAGTTTCAACTTCTCTTGCTAATGAATTAATTTGATATTTAATTTTTAAAATACAAATTTTTAAAAATTATATATAATCTAAACAATCCATTTTACATTTAGTACGTCTATCTCCATTGTTTCAAGTTTCAATTTCTCTTTCTTCTACTCCATGGAGTGTTTTGCCAATGAACTAATTTAGTACTTAACTTTAACAATACTATTTTTTTTAAACGATATATATAGTTTATTTTTTATTTTTTTTATTAATAGCCTTCTCCTCATAAGTCATCTCATATTTAATTTATATTAAATAAGGGTCCAACTTTTTTTTGAACATCGGAATATAAATATTTTATTACATCGTAACAAGAGTTGTAACCAAGCTAATAACAAATACATAGGACTATCTAGCACTTCAAAAAATAAAATAAGCAGTTCTCTGTTGCTACAAGAAGAAGTTCACAACAAATTATATGGTATACATTCCAAGTTTTCTTTCATGTTGCTTGTTTGATAAAAACACCTAGGATCGTAATAACACTGAAAAATATGGAAATTAACAGAATACACGGTTATTGTTTGCTTCCTCCAAACCAACATCCAAGGGGGGAGAGTTCTATTGTTTTATGTCCATCGGCTCGTTCAGCTAATGAACTGTTTCATCCTGTTTAAGGTAAGCCTTAACATAATTGTCTTATGCCATGTTGTTAGAGGTTGTGGACAAGAAGTCTTTTAGAAGACTTAGAGCTAGATTTCGTAGCATACTACATTCAACTTCGAGGATATCAATTCTCTACTTTTGATGGACTAGTAGGTTCATGACATTGGTGTGTCGAGAGATGTAATGGTGCTCATTTTCATGCACCTTTGTTATCACTAAGAACCAGAAGCTCCAATTGGAATGTATGCTCTCTTCATGCCTCCGCATAATACTCCCTAATTCCATAATGTCTCTATTAACCATGCTTGACGTCTTTGTTAACTGAACCAAATGAGGAATGACAAAATCAGAGAAAATATATTTTCCCAACTAAACAAGGGAGGAGCCTCCACCGCACTCTCTTTGAAACTTAAAGACAAAATAAATACTAGGACCTAATTTTTTCTTCAGTGTGAGACCCAATGGAATCAATTCCAGGGGTGAGCAAACAAAGAAGGAGAATATAATATGAAAAGAGACAAATCTTATAACTTAGAAAAATTTTCCTAGTCAAAGAGTAATAGCTACCATCACTGTAATATAGATCTACAATTGTTGCAACCTTCCTGTAGAGGAATCCCCAATTTCCAAATTTGCAACAAGAACCGACCAAACAACACAAAATTAAGCCTAGGGGCCAAAGTTAGTACACTATGTGTTCCGATGGAAATAGACCGAGAATTGAACATATGCAGAAGAAGAACCAAAGGAAATGAGGAATAAGACGTGATAATTAGGGAGAGCCCACTATAAGAACTATACCCACCATCACCATATTCCAAGCCTTCCATAAATACCACATTCCTATGGAGGATTCCACTAATAGGAGAAGTGCAGGAAGAACCAAAAACCATCCCAAGAGCATAGATGGCACTTATGAGAAAGTCAACCATCGTCAAATTCAGACTGCCTCAACCCCCAATCACTATGCCCAATTTCTCCATTATCCCACAGAGTTGATGAGATTTCAATCCAAGTCCTTCATCACCTAGAGCGAAGTTAAATGTTCGCATGATGTGGGTACTTGGGGATGTCCTCAGAACTCCCTTTCTAATGCAAATGGAATGATGCGTTGATTGTTGATGCGTGCAAGAGTTTAATGCTTGTTGATTGATACATTAATCCATATTAAAGAATTAGGCGATAAAACAACTATGGTGGCCCCTATTTTTCATATAAACCCCTATGTTGAGTTTTGTGGCCTTGTTAGCCCATTGATCCACTACAAGATTCAAGTCTCTTTCCAGATGGAAGAATGAGGTTTCAATTAAGGAGCTTACCTCTTTTTTTAATTCAAGCAATAGTGACACTAGTTTTCTATCCATCGGTGTAATTTTCTATAGCATTGATTTGATGACCACCATAGAATCCCTAATGATCTTCAATGTCTTGACGTTTACTTCTTTAGCTAAGAGGATGCCACACAATAGAGCATATGTCTTCACCTGGTTGTTTGTAACTTTACTAAGACCCCACCCATAGGTAACTATTGTTTTTCCTTTGATATCGTAGAGAATACCCCCACACTCGTCGCCCCTAAATAGGGGTCCAAGTTATGAGGAGAAAGCCATAAAACAAGGAGAAATCATTAAACACACATAGACACACACATATAAGAGTTGGTTCGTAACATGTTTTTATAAGGAGACAATGATGAGTAGTTATTTTTTTAACTCGTATAATTTAAGGATTGACAATTTTACTTCACGTTAATATTGACAGTTTCCTTTTCACAACTATATTTAAAAAACATTCAAAATAAATAACATATTTAAATATATTTTCAAAAAAATAAATACTTTTAATATACACTCACATCATTCACAAGTTCAAATCCAGAAGAGATAGAGTATGTATACTTTTATAGACTTTAACAGTCAAATCACTATGCAGAGAAGACCCTTTATCTCACAAACAAAGAGATGTCATACACCAATTTGATGTCTCGCTTAACTGTGAACTTAAAATAAATAACAATAATTATTATTAATATTTACTAAAATTTTAAAATGAGTTTTTGTTTTTTTTAATTATGAATACTCTTTTGTAAATTATGGAAAACTCTTGTAAATTATGGAAAACTCTAGGCACAACCTTTTCTGCTCTAGGGTGCAACCTTTTAAGGGAAGGGGGAAAGATGATTTAAACTATCATATGCTTTTGATAAGTTTTATTGAGAGAAGTGCTTACACTTATTCAAAAGCACCTTAAACTTTTTATTTTAATGAAAAACACCTTTACATTGTGTCGCTCGGAAAAGTGTTTTCCTCGTGAATTTTTTGAAGACATTTTTTCAAAAAGTGTATTACTATTTTATTTTTGACGTTATCTTGAAAGAAAACACATTAATTTATTAGGGGTCTTCACATTTTGTGTGTATTTTATTTAGACATTTTGCTCTTTTACAATGGTTTTTTTAATTATTGTTAAAATATTGTAAGCCATTAATTAATGATAAAGAATTATTTAATTAATGATAAAATATCATTTCCTTTCAGGGTTTGAAACATGATTATGATTTATTCCTCTCTTCTTGGACAAGTACGTGTTTATCTAGGATTTGTGGTGTAAAATAAGTAAGTAATTTGAGAGGTAATAAAGGTAGATGACACAAATGTAAAGTAATAAAGGTATATAAGGCACAAGTGGGTGAGACACTCTTTTATGATGGGAAGACCATTTTGTTGCATCTATAGCATTTATTCAGCATCACAAGAGAATGGTTAAGTTTTTGGTTTACTTATTAATCGTTGTGAATATATGGTCATAAGCTTTTTTTTTCCATCTCCCATGTAATTTTTGGAGATTATTCTTTAATAACATTGTTGGATGTAAAATTCTTCTCCATTCCCTTGTGCATATATTTGTTTACACTCATATTTGAGCATCCTTGCGATTGCTTCACCAATATTGAAGAGGTTCATGTGAAGGTGTTTTATTGAGATTATAGTTTTGAAGCATGACCCTTCATTTGCTCCATTAATTTCGAAGAGGTTCATGTGAAGGTTTTGGAGGTTACAGTTGTGCATATGGAATCTCCATTGAATGCATGTCTTACACCTCATCATGGCTAAGTTATCGTCAAAGTTGGATATTATTGTATTCCTTACCTAATTAAATATTAAGGGTGATTATTATAACATTTTTTAGGTTAATTTTGATACCACATCTTTTTCGAGTGAATATTAAGGGGATGTTGGAATGTAATTTTTACTTGAATAAATATATGATTGTTCACCTTTGGCCTCTTTATCCCAAGTAAAAAATAAGGAAGGGTGTTAGTGTAGTGGTGGTTAAGCTTGATTTAGTGGTCTATTGGTGGTCATTGTTGTCATTTATGACTCACCCATAGTAGGATGTTATGGTCCAAATTGTTGATTAGTAAGTGGAATTTGTTTTCTATTTTTTATGGATTTGAAGGAAATTAATATAAACCCCACTTCTTTAAAAAAAAAAATTCCGAAGGAAAAAAACGTAACTTTTATTAAAAGAAATAAAAATTGCATTCTAAATAATGCATGCAAAGAGCATTTAGTTTGAGAAAAACTTTCAACCCCAAGAGGAAGAAAGACGCATAAAAAAAGGCCCTCTAGAAGCGGCCCCAAAATTGAAATCTACATGAAAAAATAGCCACCAAGCTTAGCCAAGAAAAAACTACAGAGGCAGACCAAAAGAAAACCTGGACGGACCAGGCCAGAGCGGCAAGTAAACCCCTCAAGATCCGGAACCAGAGGGACAACAAGACAAGGTGTCCTGCAACCATGGAAGATAAATACAAAAAATGCATGCCCTAACAGGACTTCAAAGCGCTGACCGAGGTCTCAAATCAACATCGCACGCCCGAAAAGAAAGGACCTCAAAGCTCTGACTCAAAAACCGAAAATGAAGCAACAACCCCATCATCCACTCCACGAAAAACCAGAGCCTGAGAGGAGCGTAGGAACCCCCCAACCACCAAGGCCACTGAGAAACCCCTAACAATGCATCAAGCCCTGAATGAACCAGTAAGGATGGATCGACTAGATCCAACCACAAGAAACTTTAGAAAAACCTCTGCGCATGCAAAAGGCTATAGTAACAAAAGGCCGAAACCCCGTAGACATCGGATCAGACAACAAAAGATCAGATTTTAATCGAAAACCATAAGAAAACACCACAAAGCATTGGATTAAGGACAAAACACCCATAGGCAGAGCATCACACCTGAAAGAAAAACAGATCTGCACAAGGGAAGCGCGACCACCATTCATCACACCAGGAAAGCATAAGATAACCAAATCCACCCAAGAGAGAGCGCGACCACCACCAAAAGAGAAAACTCCTACTCGCAGTCGAGCCCAAGAAAGAACGAGACGAATGGAAGAGGAACACCCACAGAAGAACCCGCAGCTAGGGTTTTGGCTAAGGAAACCTTAGCCACAACCTATCTTCATCTGCATTTTCACTTCTTTATATTTGCGACTTTACCTCATTTATAATATTTTAAATTTGTATAAAAACTGTGTGAGTGGAAAGCATGTAGGTTTATTTGGTTTGGAAATGGGATTTGGCTTGAATTATATGGCTTTACTTTAGACAGTCTTACCATTGCTCCAAACCATGGCTCCTCCAAGCGCAAGTGACACGTGTGTAGGTCTATTTGGTTTGGAATTGAGACATGGCTAGAAGTCTTTGTTCTAGGCCATGATTTCAAGTGCAAGTGGAGGACAGAGTTGGGTAGTCTTTTGGGTTATAATCCTTTCTGGTAGTTAGAAAGAAGGGTGGCTACAATAGCACATTGCCACTGTAGGAGTAGATCCTACATTTTGTGTGAGGTCATTGAGGTAAAGAGAGGAGTGAATCTATGTGAAAGGACACTGCAAAAGCATAGTGTAACATAATGAATTCGACCATTCTCTAAAATAAATGGAGAAATGAGTTTGAGAGACCCATCTAGAGRAAAAAATATGCCARGGACACTTGTGCAATTGACACAACAAAGCAAATATTAGAAATCTGGGAAYGAGAGAAAGAGGTTGAAGCATTCATGGGGATTCCACATAGGAAGCACTTGGAGCTCAATGATAATTTGAGAACTCTATGGTTGTTCGTTGGAAGAATGTTTCCCATCTCGACCTTCCTCCATAAGTAGTTTCATCTCCCCCTCCTATTGACTCAAACCCAACTTAGGAACCCTCCCTTGATGGCCTTTCTTCTACCTCAAAGGATCACAGGGACATGCAATGCTCTCAAAATTTGGAATTGGTAGATGGCATAGTTAAGGTCAACCATGTTGCCTAACTTGAAGAAGAGAAGCACTTGGATGATGATGGAACCAAGCCATGGGAGAGATGCACATTGAAACTCACCAAGGCATGGAAATTAGTGATTTCTTTTTAAGATTTTTGTATGTTTTGTCATGTTATTTTTTTTGTGTAAACAATATGTAAAATAGTACACCCAACAAACTTATAAAGACTAGAATAGAAAAGACAAACTTTATATGAAAATGAAGATATAAATTTCATTTTTAGATATTTAGATACAACTACTTTTAATCATTTTTATATTACAAAGTTGTCCAATTCAATTTCAATATTTTCTAATATAAATTATACTCATTCTTATGGAAAAAAATATATCAT
>JASDQU010411350.1:0-10468 GCA_032191745.1 Picea mariana | reverse complement strand
AGGTAATGTCTCCATTTCCTCAAGGCGTGGATGATTGCTGCCAACTCTAAATCGTGAGTGGCATAATTCTTCTCATGCTCCTTCAACTTTCGGGACTCATAACAAATTACAAATCCCTCTTGGCTGATAACTCCTCCCAGCCCCTCCTTACATGCATATGTGCACACTACATAATCCTTATTTGGATCTTCAATCTTTAGGATTGGAGCATTGATTAACAGCTGCTTCAATCGCTGGAAGCTGCTTTCACAGTCTTCAGTCCATTGGAACTTCTTCCCCTTCCTTTGCAAGGAAGTGATATAATGGGCTATCCTTGAGAATCCGTCTATAAACCTCCTATAGTAGCCCGCCAGACTCATAAAATATCTAACTTCTGCCACATTCCTTGGCACTGGCCATTCTCGAATGGCCTGTACCTTCTCAAGATCCACATCGATCCCTTCTTCAGATATAATGTGTCCCAAGTAATGGATCTGCCTTTGGTAAAAAGAGCACTTGCTCAGTTTTGCACACAACTGGTGTTCTCTCAACACTTGCAACACCATTCTCAGGTGTTTCTCATGTTCTTTCTCTGTCTTGGAATACACCAAGATGTCATCCAGGAAGACTATGTGATGCAGGAGCATCCCCCACATCAAGCGAGCCAGCGCAGAAGTGGAAGACAATTGGAAGGCGTCCAACACAAATTTTTGAAAAACACCTTGAAACTATTGCGCGAACATTAATGAGGAAATTTAATGAAGTGCACTTATATATTGTAATCAGACCTCGAGCCATACACTCTTGTCTGAAGTAGATAGAGGCATTTATGTTGAGATGAAATAGGTAGATAGAATTTAATATTAGATTAGACAGTTTTAGAAAGAAAGAGGGAAACATGATATAGACACCCTCATTGTGCATTGTAACATAATCCGGAGCATAGAGAAGAGAAGCAGAGAGTGGTGGAAGAACACCCATGTACAGAGCTTGAATTAATAGAAGAGATTGATTCAAATCCATGGTTTTGTGTTTGTTCTCTGTGTATGTGTGTTGAATGCTATGCTCATGAGTATTTACTTCCTGTTATGCATTTACTATTATGCTGTGTATATGATTTCATGTGTTGAGATTGAAGTCTGAGAAAGGAAGTAGAAGAAATGAGTTTCAATTGTTTCTCTATCTGAGCAAGGATTCCTGCAAGGAGTGCAGTTGAAGTCGTCCGCAGGGAGTGCATTGACAGAAGGCTCAGATAGTTTAACTCTTGTTCTTGTTCACCCAGAAGTGAAATTGGGTTCTAGGAGCCATGCAAGGAGTGTGCAGGCTAAGGAGAGTCTCAGTTGTGAATCTGAGCGAAGCATTTGAAGGACTACTGCTGCAGGTGAGCGCAGAGTCGAAATAACTCAACACTTGGAAGTGTTTGAGGATTGCCGCAAGGAGTGCACGCAAGAGTCTTTTTGAAGACTTAGAATTGTGTGAATCTTAGAAGGGATAAGGCTTTCAAGCTCATCGAAGAGAAGCACTAGAAGTTTGTGCCGTGGAGTGTTTAAAACAGGTGCTACAAGTTGCGCGCAGGAGGACCAGTTTTCTTAGAGGAATACTGGGTTCACCCCATTGAAGACATCAAGGTGGAGAAGATAGACGGACAGGATCTTGTGGAGGAGATTTGAAAAATCCTACCAGCCATTGGATTTTCCAAAGAAGCAAGGAGGCTACGGCCGTGTTCGGAGTTCAAGCTCCAAGGGTCGTGAGTTGTTGGATCATTGATTAGTTACCCATCAGCCGTCCGATCTGATAGGAGATGCACAGGGTTTAAACCCTCATGAGCAGAGTAAGAACCCCAAGAGGCGTGGCAGATATCGAGGCATCGAGAGTCTGGATATCGAAGTTCCTGAGGTCGTGAAAGTCGGGACCTCACAAGTCTCGAAATCATGAGAGTTAATCTAAACCATCCAACTTGAGGGGACGCGTGGCAGAAATCAGAGTCATTGGGGAAAGTCCCAAAAAGGAAGTCATCTATCAGCATTTGGGTCATCAGGATATCGGGAATCCTGGTGACAAGGTGTTTATGCATTTTGGAATCGCGAAGCTTGAAACTTCGATAAGGAAGAAAACTCTGTTGTGTGTGGGGGCCAGCTGTCAGCCTATTGTAGAGTTGGGATTCGAGGAATCAGGAATCCTGTGGGCAAGTGGTTTTCATCATTTGAAACCCCGTAGCCCCGACGAGGGATAAGACTGCGGTCATGGGGATAACGGTCATCTGGGCCAAAGCTTATAGCCAGGAGGGATAACGCGTAAAGTGCGCGTCAGGATTCGAGGGATCACGAATACTGAGGACGATTGCAATTTGGCATTAGAAACCACGAAACCCTGATGAGGAATATGAATGCGGTCATATAAGGGGAGGTCACGTGGACCAAGATCTTAGCCCGGGAGGCTAAGGCAGCAGGAGAGCGTATCGGGGATCGGGGATCGGTAAAACAAACTATTTGGACATCGCAAGTGCCAAAATCCCGATAGGAGGAACCCCGATAAAAAAGTAAAAGGCCAGCATTGACTTCCCGATAAAAAAAGGGGAGATCCCGTGAGAGAGTGCTGTGGGTGAAAATTTCTTGATAGGGAAATAGAAGAACCTTTCAGTTCTTCGGGCCGAGGAAGGAGGAAATATCTTGTGAGCGGACGTGCCTAGTAGGCGTGCCTGCGTCAAGTGGTATCAGAGCTTAGAAAAGCTTCTTTGCTTTCTGTAGTAGGGAGAAGGAGAATTCACCATGCCACCAAGGAGAAGGGATAGACAATCACCCGATCCAGGGGAGGAAAGGGAAATGTCCAGAGGAAGGGGTAGAGAAGTGAAGAATCGAGAAGTGGAAAGAGAGCTACATAACTTACACGCTATGATTGTGGACATGGATATAAGACAAAGGCGCAAAGCTGATGTAGGAGATATCAATGAATCTGAAAATGAAGATGATGCTGGACATGGAGAAGAAGAAATCCCAACGGAAGATGGAGTAAATGAGCGCTTACTTAAAGCTGTTGCAAGAATGGGTGCAAAGGTGAAAATGGACATTCCAGATTATGAGGGGAATCTGGATGTATAAGAGCTTCTAGACTAGATTAGAGCTCTAGACACCTATTTTGACTATGAAGATATCGAAGAGGACAAGAAAGTCAGGCATGCCATCATGAGATTAAAAGGACATGTAGCCTTGTGGTGGGATGAACTACAAGCTGACAGACGCTGCCAAGGCAAGCAGCAAATTAAGAGCTGGGACAGCATGATTGCAAAGATGAAGGAAAAATTCATTCCCAGGGACTATCAAATTTCTCTGTTCAGGAGGATGCATAACCTGAGACAAAAGTTGATGTCAGTAAAGGAATATACTGAAGAGTTTTACAGGTTGAATATTAGGGCAGGTCATCGTGAAAGCAATGACAAAAAAGTGGCTAGGTATATGAATGGCTTGAGATATGAGATTCAGGATGAAATGAGCATGTCAACCATCCGAACGGTGGAGGATGCTTATCAAATGGATTTGAAAGCAGAAGAGAAGCTGAGCCGAAATCAGAGTCAAAGAGGCTGAGGCAGAAGTCAGCCCAGAGGAAAATTAGTTGCCCAGGAAAGAACCCAGAAGCCCAAGGACGACTGGAAGAAACCTCAGACTCAGATAGAGAGAGGTGGAAGCTCACAGCGAGGGCGATATGCTGAACAGAGAGGACAAAATATTGAGCAGAGAGGAGATTATGATGACAACAACACTTTTCCTCATACCAGAGGTAGAGGAAGAGGAAGAGGTGGAGTAATCACATGCTTCACATGTGGAAAGAATGGGCACAAGTCTTATGAGTGTCCAGAGAAAAATAAAGAAACTGGAGAGACTCACATTGCTGAGGCATAGAGGCAAGATGTTGAGGCAGAAGATGCTGAAGGCAGAAGATTGTTGATGATGCGAAAAGTCCTTTTGACACCAGAGAAAGAAGTGGAAAGTTCATTCCAAAGGACCAGACTTTTCAGAACAGCTTGCAAGACCAAGGGTTGGGCATGCAAGGTCATTGTGGACAGCGGTAGCACTGATAATCTTGTCTCAACCGAGATGGTAGAAAGGATGGAGCTGGAGACGACTGATCATCCAAGTCCATATAAAGTTTCGTGGCTACAAAAAGGACATCAGGTAAATGTCACCAAACAATGTTTAGTTGAATTTAAGATAGGGAGATATAATGATAAGATTTTATGTGATGTTATTCCCATGGATGTTTGTCATCTATTGCTGGGTAGACCATGGCAATATGACAGAAATGTGATTCATGATGGGAGAATGAACACATACACCCTAGAGAAGAATGGGAAGACACACATGTTGCTTCCGATAAAGGATAAGGAGGTGAAGCCAGAAGTAAGCAACACTGTACTTCTCATGAGTGGGAAGGAGCTTCTTACAGAGGTTAAGAAGAAGGAGGATCCACAATTCTTTGTGGTCAGAAAACCAAAAATTGTTTTGATCAGCACAAGAGTGGACGATTTTCTAGAAGAAGTTCAGGCACTGCTGGAAGAGTTCACTGATATAGTAGTGGACGAATTACCTCATTCGTTGCCACCGATCAGGAGTGTGAGTCATCATATTAATCTCATACCAAGAGCCAGTTTTCCAAACAAAGCCGCGTACAAATTAACACCGCAGGAAAATGAAGAGGTCAAAAGACAAGTCCAGGAGTTGTTGGACAAAGGTTTGGTCAGGGAAATCTTGAGTCCGTGTGCTGTTCCGACGGTACTCAGTTCGAAGAAAGACGAAGGCTGGAGGATGTGCACTGATTCAAGGGCGATTAACAAGATAACCATCAAGTACAGGTTTCCATTACCAAGGATGGATGATTTAATGGATTTCTTAAGTGGAGAAAAATTCTTTTCAAAGATTGATTTGAAGAGTGGATATCACCATATTCGCATGAGAGAAGGGGATGAATGGAAAACAACATTCAAGACAAACGAAGGTTTGTATGAATGGCTTGTTATGCCATTTGACTTAACAAATGCGCCAAGTACCTTTATGAGGTTGATGAACGAAGTCCTGAAGGATTTCATCGGAAAATTTGTTATCGTATATCTAGATGATATACCGATTTTCAGTAAAATGGAAGTGGAGCATTTGCAACATTTGGCTATAGTGATGCGAAAATTGCAACAGGAGAAGCTGTTGGTAAATATGAAGAAATCCTCATTCATAAAGATAGAGCTCATTTATTTGGGATTTGTTATTTTGGCAAATGAGTTGAGGATGGATCCAGATAAGGTGGAGGTAATCAAGAATTGGCCATCACCGAGGAACATATTTGAGGTGAGAAGTTTTCACAGTTTGGCTAGCTTCTACCGAAAATTCATCAGGAATTTCAGTGGACTTAGTACAAAAATGATGGATACAGTGAAGAAAAGACATAAATCTTTTCACTGGACTGAAGAGGCTGAGAAGAGTTTCAATTTGTTGAAGCGAAATATTATGGAACAACCAATTCTGGTGTTACCGGATTTTCAAAAGACATTTCAAGTGAAATGTGATGCAAGCGGGTTTGCAATAGGAGTAGTCTTAAGTCAAGATGACAGACCAATTGCATATTTCAGCGAGAAGCTGAATGAAGCGAAGGTGAAGTATTCCACGTATGATAAGGAGTTTTATGCCATCATCCAGGCATTGAAGAAATGGAGGCACTATTTGATTCCAAAGGAATTTGTTTTATATAGTGATAACCATGCATTCCAGTTTGTTACTCAACATGAAAAGTTGAATCAGAGGCATGTTAAATGGGTTGAATACATGCAGATTTTCACTTTTGTGATAAAACATATTTCTGGTACTGCTAACAAAGTTGTTGATTCTTTGAACAGGAAGTGTTTGCTGTTGCAGGAGTTCAAAGTCAAGACGTTAGGTTTTGATGATCTCAGAGACATGTACGCAGATGATCCATATTTTTTGGAAGCAGATGAAGCAACTGAGAAACTAGTTCTCAGAGATAGAAGCAAATGGGCCAAATACATGATCCAGGAAGGATTGCTATTTAAATGCAATCAACTGTGTATTCCAAATTTCTCCATGAGGGAGAATCTGTTGAAGGAGAAACACAGTGGAGGATTGGCCGGACACTTTGGTCATGACAAAACATTTGCGAAGCTGAGCGAGTTATACTTTTGGCCAAGGATGCGAGAAGAGGTCAAGAGGTTCGTGGACCGATGTAGAATTTGCCAGCATTCAAAGGGAAGGGAGCAAAATGCGGGTTTTTATCAACCATTTCCCATACCTGAGAAGCCATGGGATNTAGCATGGATTTCATATTGGGATTGCCAAGGACGCAAAGAGGATTTGATTCGATCTTTGTGGTAGTGGATAGATTTTCCAAGATGGCACATTTTATCCCATGTCAGAAAACCAGTGATGCGACTCACATCGCGAACCTGTTTTTCAAAGAAGTCGTTCGACTTCACGGCTTACCAAGGAGTATTGTTTCGGACAGAGATACAAAGTTCATCGGGAATTTCTGGAGAACCTTATGGAAGAAGCTGGGAACTAACTTGTTATTTAGTTCAACTTATCATCCGCAGACGGATGGGTAGACAGAAGTGGTAAACATAAGTCTGGGAGACTTACTAAGGAGCCTGGTGGTGGAGCACCATAGCAGTTGGGACAATACATTGCCGGAGGCAGAGTTTGCGTATAACGACTCAGTGAATCGGAGCATAGGCTAGAGTCCATTCCAGATTGTATATGGCACACAGCCGAGAGGATTTTTTGAATTGAGAGATTCGGAATAGACTACTACTAGGAGCGCTAGTGCAGATGAATTTGCAGAGGCGATGAAAGAACTTCATAGCCGGGTGAAGGAGCGACTGCAAAATTCAAGTCAGGATTATAAGCGGAGAGAAGATCAACATCGAAGACGACTCCAATTCAAGGTTGGTGACTTGGTTCTGGTGCACTTGAGAAGAGAAAGGCTCCCGAGGGGAACATACAACAAATTGAAAATGAAGAAAATCGAACCATGCAAGGTCTTGAAGAGAATTGGAGAGAATGCTTATTTCTCCAATATTCAATGTCTCAGATTTATACCCATATAAACTTGAGGAAACAGGAGCAGAAGGTGAACAGCCGGAGGTTCAGTGGAAAAAGCAGATGCCAGGTGCAGAGAAGCCATAGATGGAACAGATACTGGATAAACGAGTGGGTAAGAAGACCAGAAGGAAAGAATATTTTGAATATTTGGTCAAATGGAAGGGCCATCTAGTTGAAGATGCCAGCTGGGAGACTGAAGTAGAGATTCTGAAGCATGGAAAGACCATGCAGGAGCTCATGGACAAGAGCCCATGAAGATTTTCAAGCGAGGGAGTATGATGCAGGAGCATCCCTCACATCAAGCGAGCCAGCGTGGAAGCGGAAGACAGTTGGAAGGCGTCCAACACAAATTTTTGAAAAACACCTTGAAACTATTGCGCAAACATTAATGAGGAAATTTAATGAAGCGCACTTATATATTGTAATTAGACCTCAAGCCATACGCTCTTGTATGAAGTAGATAGAGGCATTTATGTTGAGATGAAATAGGTAGATATAATTTAATATTAGATTAGACAGTTTTAGAAAGAAAGAGGGAAACGGGATATAGACACCCTCATTGTGCATTGTAACATAATCTGGAGCATAGAGAAGAGAAGCAGAGAGCGGTGGAAGAACACCCATGTACAGAGCTTGAATTAATAGAAGAGATTGATTCAAATCCATGGTTTTGTGTTTGTTCTCTGTGTATGTGTGTTGAATGCTATGCTCATGAGTATTTACTTCCTGTTATGCATTTGTTGTTATGCTATGTATATGATTTCATGTGTTGAGATTGAAGTCTGAGAAAGGAAGTAGAAGAAATGAGTTTCAATTGTTTCTCTATCTGAGAAAGGATTCCTGCAAGGAGTGCAGTTGAAGTCGTCCGCAGGGAGTGCGTTGACAGAAGGCTCAGATAGTTTAACTCTTGTTCTCGTTCACCCAGAAGTGAAATTGGGTTATAGGAGTCGTGCAAGGAGTGCGCAGGCTAAGGAGAGTCTCAGTTGTGAATCTGAGTGAAGCATTTGAAGGACCGTTGCTGCAGGTGAGCGCAGAGTCGAAAGAACTCAACACTTGGAAGTGTTTGAGGATTGCCACAAGGAGTGCGCGCAAGAGTCTTTTTGAAGACTCAGAATTGTGTGAAGCTCAAGAGGGATAAGGCTTTCAAGCTCGTCAAAGAGAAGCACTAGAAGTTTGTGCCGTGGAGTGTTTAAAACAGGCGCTGCAAGTTGCACGCAGGAGGACCAGTTTTCTTAGAGGAATACTGGGTTCACCCCATTGAAGACATCAAGGTGGAGAAGATAGAAGGACAGGATCTTGTGGAGGAGATTTGAAAAATCCCGCCAGCCGTTGGATTTTCCAAAGAAGCAAGGAGGCTATGACCACGTTCGGAGTTCAAGCTCCAAGGGTCATGAGTTGTTGGATCGTTGATCAGTTACCCGTCAGCCATCCGATCTGACAGGATTTGCACAAGGTTTAAACCCTCATGAGCAGAGTAAGAACCCAAAGAGGCATGGCAGATATTGAGGCATCGAGCATCGAGATATCGGAGTTCCTGAGGTCGTGAAAGTCAGGACCTCACAAGTCTTGAAATCCCGAGAGTTAATCTGAACCATCCAACTTGAGGGGACGCATGGTAGAAATCAGAGTCATTGGGGAAAGTCCCAAAAAGGAAGTCGTCTATCGGCATTTGGGTCATCGAAATATCGGGAATCCTGGTGACAAGGTGTTTATGCATTTTGGAATCGCGAAGCTTGAAACTATGATAAGGAAAAAAACTCTGTTGTGTGTGGGGGCCAACTGTCAGCCTATTGTAGAGTCGGGATTCGAGGAATCAGGAATCCCTTGGGCAAGTGGTTTTCAGCATTTGAAACCCCGTAGCCTCGACGAGGGATAAGACTACGGTCACGGGGATAACAGTCATATGGGCCAAAGCCTATAGCCAGGAGGGCTAATGCGTAAAGAGCGCGTTAGGATTCGAGGGATCACAAATCCTGAGGACGATTGCAATTTGGCATTAGAAACCCCAAAACCCCGATGAGGAATATGACTATGGTCATATAAAGGGAGGTCACGTGGACCAAGAGCTTAGCCCGGGAGGCTAAGGCAGCAGGGGAGCGTATCGGGGATCGGGGATCGGTAAAACAAATTGTTTGGACATCGCAAGTGCCAAAATATTGATAGGAGGAACCCCGATAACAAATTAAAAGGCCAACATTGACTTCCCCATAGAAGACGGGGAGATCCCGTGAGAGAGTGCTATGGGTGAAAATTTCCCGATAGGGAAATAGAAGAACCTTTCAGTTCTTCGGGCCGAGGAAGGAGGAAAGATCCCGTGAGCGGATGTGCCTAGCGGGCGTGCCTGCGTCACTATGAAAAACTTGTCTAAATAATCTCTGAACACTCCATTCATTAAACACATGAAAACGACAGGCGCGTTGGACAATCCAAACGACACCACTGTGAACTCATAATGACCATACCTTGTTCTAAAGGTGGTCTTGCTGATGTCCTCATCCTTTATTCTCACTTGGTGATATCCTGATCGGAGATCTATTTTCAAAAATATTTTCTCATCCTTCAACTGATCAAAAAGATCATCAATCCTTGGCAGAGGATACTTGTTCTTGACAGTGACCTTATTCAACTGTCGAAAATCAATGGACAACCTCAACGTCCCATCTTTCTTCTTCACGAATAGGACCAGGGTTCCCCATGGTGACACACTGGGGTGAATGTAACCTTTCTTTAGTATCTCTTCGAGCTGCAATTGCAACTCTTTCAGCTCTGGTGTACTCATTCTATAAGGATTCTTCGAAACTGGAGATGCTCCAAGCATCAAATTTATAGAAAAATCGATGTCCCTCTTCGGAGGTAGTCCAGGTACCTCCTGAAATATGTCCTTGAATTCTTTGATTACTTTGTGGTCTTCCAGATTCGATACTACATCTTGGGATGCTTCTTCCATCTGAGCTGCAAATAATTGACAACCTTTCTGGTAACATTTCTTCAGCTGCATGGCTGAGATTTCCCTCATAGCCACGACTCTGGGAATTCCTTGGACTATTACCTGATTTCCCTCTTCGTTTAGGCATGTGAACCTCTTGTTACAGCAATCCAGAAGGGCATGGTGCTGGTCCAACCAATCCATCCCAATTAAGCAATCGTATGAGCCTAAAGGCATAATGTTCAATTCAGCCTTAGTGCTCATTCCTTTCATGTCCACTGAACAGGACTTAACCAATTCAGTGACCTTCCTCTTGGTCCCGGTGGCCAACTGCACTAACCAAGACTTCTCATGTTTGCTTCTCGTTAGATGCAAACTTTCCACCACTCTAGGATCTACATAACTATGGCTAGCCCCTGAATCAATTAAAATAACAAGTGGTTGGTTGTTGATCATACCTTCCACT
>JASDQU010411349.1:7546-18014 GCA_032191745.1 Picea mariana | reverse complement strand
ATATTTTTTGGTGATATACTAATCTATAGCAAGTATTGGGAGGATCATGTGCAACATGTTGACAAGGTGCTACAACTACTAAAGGAGCAACAACTATATGCCAAATCATCCAAATATTTCTTTGGAGTAAAGGAGGTAGAGTATTTGGGTCATATTGTATCTCATGAAGGTGTCAAGGTAGACCCTAACAAGATCAAGGCCATGATGGACTGGCCGATTCCCAAAACATTGAAGAATCTTAGAGGATTTTTGGGTTTGATAGGTTACTACAACAAGTTTGTTCGGAACTATGGAAGAATAGCAGCACCTTTAATGACACTAATTAATAAGGTGTTGGCAGTGAATTAACATTTTCATATTGTCCTTATAAGCTGCCTACACTAGTGTTTTGCAAACTTTGATTTTGTCGTAATCTCTTCAATGAAATGACACTATTGTTTTATATGCATTTGCACACTTAGCTTTGTTCTTGTTTTCATGACTGAAAGCGTGAAAACTTGATTTGCGAAGCCACATTAAAATCGTTACTCGATTGTTATGATCAATCTTGTTTATATGCTCATCGTGTTTTCGAATTTGTTTATCAATTGACAAGATTCCAAGATCATTATTCTTCTGACATTCTTATTCATTAATGAGACTTCGTTTACAAGACTGTGGTGATATTCTTTTGATCAAGTTTATGATGCATTGGTAATTTGGATTTATATGTTCTTTGATCGATTCACTTGGCACATTGATTTCATAAAAACACATTTGTGTCGTGGCAAAACCCTTGGTATAAATCATTTCATACAACACAGAGTTCATATAAATTAAACCTTTGGTGCGATTTTGATTTATTGCTTTGGTTTTGAAACTATAACTATTTCTCACGTGAATGTTTAATCCACTTACCATTGATTTCATTGGTTGATTGAATGGCATAATCATTAACCTATACAATAGTGGGTTGAATAGCTATTTTCTCTGGCAGTTGTACTGTAGATATGACTGTTTCACATGTAGTGAACTAGCTCCACCACCTTTGCACGATATGTCATTAATGTCTTCCCCTATCCCTGTTTCATCTTTGCTAGTTTCGGGTGAGCCTGTGAGCATTCTACCCCTACGTAGGCTATGTTCAAACCCTGGCCTGTTCACATTGCTCTCCATGTGCTCCTGTCTATGGCATCGGTGGTGTGAATTGAGCCGAATGGTAGTCAAGCTCTGTTACTCTTTGATAATGCCCGTAAGGATTTAGAAGATAATGGTTGGCTCGTGTTTATACAGAGGTTCGAGGGTTTCAATATTTTTGTTGCACAACAATTCACCCTTACCTTTGATGGGTGTAGGGATAAAGTAGGTGACATTAAGCTCGAAATCAATGAAGAATTCATTAGCTCTGCTACAGGACTAGCAGCCACGGGCCAGCGGTGGTTTAAAAACTCCAAAGTTGATGAGGTGCCATGGCCATTACTATTCATATCATGAAAGTTTACATCCTATGATAGAGGTATGCCTATTTCCACCCTTAAACCTAGGTGGCATGATCTTTTGATAATGGTTAAACAATTCGTGACCTATGAAGGTCAGTATGGATTGGTTTTTCTTTATCACCTCCGATTGTTGATGAATTTCATAGGTTATCCATTGAACATGCCACTTTACTTCCTGCATAGTCTTTACAAAATGGCTAAAAGGTTTAAACGCGAGAAGGATGACAGCAGCTTGTTTCACCATGGTTTGATTAGACTCATCATTGTCCATCATTTAAACTTTCATGGCGATAATTGGTAAGCTTTTCTATCCCGAAATGGCTTTGTTGATTCAGATATTGTCCAAATTGATAAATTTGTGGTTAGTGAGACTATGGTCGGGCCACCCGTGCCTTTCCATGTCCTACTTCCCCCTGCCAAACCCTCGGCTTGCTCTGATATCGACCTATCCGACATCATAACAGACAAGACTCAGGCTGTCAGGAAGCCTGTGAGTAAGAAAGTTAAAGGTAATCCTACTGTAGAGAGCAAGGGTAAGAAGAACGCTCGATTGATATCGAGACTTGCTTGGAATAAACCTAAGCCTAATATCGATCAAAAGCCCATAGTTCTGAGTGAGGACTCAGACGCTGATATCGAGTGCTTCCTAGCTGGAGAGTACCCTTATTCCCATGGATTATGCATCGAACAACCCTATGACTTTGTATCTAATTTTCCCCCATGCCTAAAGGACAATCCTGACTACCTAGGAATCAAGCTACATAATGAAACCCTCGGTGATTTAAACAAAACCTTGCCTAATTTTTCAAAGCCCAAACAGACATCATGTATCCAATGCAATGTGTGGATAGAGCATTATTTCACTGATGTCCCCTTACTGCAATCAAAGATCAAATCATTGGAAAACCAAGTTACAGTACTGTCGAGAGAAAGGGACAAGTTTCAAGATAATGACAAGAAACAGAAAACCACTGGTTCAATCGTCTTTAGGAATGTCGAATCAGCAATAGCCTTCGTCAATTCCAAATTATCATGACCGAGTTGCTTTCTGATTATCCAGGTATGAATTTCAATATCAATTTCGTTTTATGAATTGCTAGGATTAATATAATGAATTGAGTTTTGGTTTTCAATTAGCTCTGTCCATTATTCAAAATGACTCTATCATAGATTGATTATAAAAAACGGTTATGTTGTGGATCCTATACAGTAGATTCATTTTACTAAAGTCATATATGGTTATGATTTGGTTATGCGATTTGGTCGTGCCCAGTTTAGCAATTGATTGGTTTTCACTGGGTTTGATTTGTTTTGAATAATTCTATAGGTTTGAATTAACCAAATCAGTGGGGTTTGCTTTCACTTAGATTTTGTTTGCATCTGACCTGTACAGGAGATTTTTATGCTAAAATTAGAACATGGTTATCTTTTGATTTAATGTGATTTTGTTGTGGTTGGATGTCATCGGCTTTGATTTAGTTCTTATGATTTGATTTTGAAACAATTTTGTAGGATTGAATTGGTATGATCTTTTATGAATGGAATGTATCATTATTAGAGATTGGTTTGATAAATACAATGTAGTCTATCAAATTAGAAAAATGATTTTGTTTCGTATTGATTCTACATTCTCGTTTGGATTTGGATTACATTCATCCTGTGCAAAAGATCTATTCTCCAAAATCATGGAACTGTGTTGATTCATAACGATTGTGTCAAACCCAAACTGTTTCAATTTGTTTTGATTTAATTGTTGCGTGTCTTGAGTTAGCACAATTGTTTGTATGAGTTTGATTGACATTGAAAACAGATTTGATGTTGTTCTATTGGTTTTGATTTTCAAAAATGATTTTGTTAAGCTCAAATCGATATATTTCGTATCTGTTGAATTCGTATAAAAAACTCAGCTAATATTCTGTTTTGAAATTGATTCAAGTGATGATTTTGTTGACTATCAATCGATTTTGTCTACTCCCAATTGGCAATAACAAACATTTGAAAAATCCCACATACCCTGTTATCAACTGATTAATTCAATTACGATATCAATTTACATACAAGTTTTGATTTAATTTGCAAATAGCATGATCGTTTGTATATGTATACAGTTATATCAATTTGGAAAACGAACCCGTTTATTTCATTTGGATTCGACAATGATTTTGTTGGTGGCTGAAGCAACTACTAGTATCGATTTCAATTGGTTCATGAAAATAATTTCATTGATGTTGAGTTATATGAGGGATTCTGTTTACCCGAATTGGCGATAACAAATTAAACAGAGTGCATCCATCTCTGCTATCATTTGATTGAATACGATTTAGTTTACATACAAGTGTCGATTTGAATGATGCTGTTAGCAATCAAATATTTTTTCATTAGTTTGAATGTATTTTCTAAGATTCGAATTGATTTTGAAAAGATTCTGGGTTTAATTTAGATCAGCTACAGGATCACAAGATTTTGTAGCTAGTCTTAGAAATTAGATTTTTGTCAATTTTATTGATGAAATATCTTCTAATATTGTCTATTCTGGTCCTTGTTCAGGTACATAAGAATTACCATGATCAATTGGGCATGTTCTAGCATTTTGGGAGATACTTTGGATATGTTTTTTTAGGTTGTTAGTTTAGTCAAACTTGTGATATCATCCCAAATTTCCTGTAAACTATTTTGATAACTCCCACAGGGATGCTTTACCCTGTGGGAGGTCTCTAAATACTTGTTATTTTTTGTAATAATCATCATCCTCACTGTGGGAGAACCAGACTATGGATTTATGATTCAGGCTGAGACGAAAGTTGATGTCTTGTAACAACTTTCACTTTCAATATATCAAACTTTTGTTTCAAGTTTTTGCATATCAGTTGGAAATTAATTATCGACTACTTTAGCTATCATAATTATTCGCATGCTGATGTGATTTGATTTATACGTTGTCTGTATCTGATCTCTCCTATTTTTTAAATACAATAATTACTTTGTTTCAATTAATGAATTGCAGATTTCTCTTCTTTGTTAATTGAATTATTTTGTGTAGATCTTTGCATGCAGATTTATCTAACTGTGAAGATTTATAAATCATAAGATTGCTGTAAATTTTTATGACTTGTTTGTCCTGTAATTATATTTGAAGAGCACAACAACTTCTAGTTTACAAGGAGCTCATGGATAATTTGGTGTGGGTTTCCTCCCTCCGATCAGCTAAGACAATCATTGCATACAGGACAAAACCTGGAGCGTTTCTTCAGGTCAGTGTGTTATTTATCATTTAATAGTTAGTTTATTATTGTTATTTAAGTAGTTCAGAGAAATATATTAGTTTAGATTCATAGTTAGAGTTATTATTTTAGTTTCTTAGATTAGATTAGTTTTTATTTTATTTCTTTTTCATAAAATTATAAAATAATAAAAAAAAACAAATAGTCTCGCTGTCTTAGGACAGATTACAAATGATTTTTGCAGGTTTTCATCCAAATCTGTAATTTGTAAATATTGTACATTTGTAATTAAATTTGACTATGTCAATAATTGAACATTTAATTTTATGGAATTATAGTTGTGTAGTATTAGTTAGTAAATTGTATATATTAGTAGTTTAGATTTGTTTATTAGTTTGTTTTAATTGTTATTTTTATTTAGATTAGTTAGTTTAGAGTAGTTTTCTTTTGTTTCCTTAGGACTTAGATTGGCTAACGGAGCCACTAAACCCATCAGGGTGGGTTATCCCAAACGGCTTAGGTTATTTAGACAACCCCAGATCGGATCCACTCTTCCAGTTGACAGACAATCAATTTTGCCCATCAACAAATGGCACTAGAAGGAGGGCCTGAAATTAATTAATGGCACGAGCTGGTCGTAAGACTTCTCCACCACCTAATCGCTCACCTATAGTGACAAAAAGTCATTCGAATGATAACTTTCCCCCTCAAACAACAACCACATCAAACGGCGATCTACAGATCATAGTTGAGCGAGAAACCCCAAATCCTACAGGTGGTGACATTCAAGAGATTGTCCGCCAATCTCTCATAAGAACTCATAGTGCCTTAGCCCGTTTAAGGCAACCAAATCGACCTTTGGACCAACCTTTAGATTTCTCTGATATCAGAGAACAACTCAGAGGCACTAACCTCACTGTGAACCCTACAGATCCAATCCTCACTCATGTTGCAGGGGGATCTGGAATACCTCCCTCACCACCTCCATCATCTCCTCCCTCTTCTGGAAGAGATTCTTCTGACGAAGGCAATTCCCCTTCTCATCCTTCCACACCCACTACACTAATGGCCAATCAGAACAACCCTTCTAGACCTTGGCTCGACCAGGATGTCATAGTTGTACCTGGAGCTCAACATCCCTTACCCAAGCATCCAGAGAAGTGGCTTCCCAAGTTTGACCCTGACTCAAAACAAATCGTTGAAGATCATATTAAAATTTTTATGTTAGCCATAAGACTCTGCAATGTCGAGCATGAAGACGTAGTTTGTAGGTTGTTCCCTTATACTTTCGAGGGCAATGCCTCTACATGGTACTTTTCCCAGCAACCCCATACCATCATGTCCTAGGAAAATTTCGAGTCATGCTTTTTGGAAAAGTTCAGAGATGGTAAGCCTCCAGAAGTCCTAGTCATGGATCTTTATAACTTAAGAATGAACCCTAAAGAGAAAGTTAAAGACTTCAATCAAATATTCTTAACACTTAAGAACCGAATCCCTATAGACTCCATGCCTGCCAAGAATATTATAATAGCATACTACACTAAAGCTTTGCATCAAAGTATAGCTATTTGGGTTAAACGATCTAAGAAAACCACGTTGTTAGAAGCCTTCGAGGAGGCCAACCAGATTGAAAAGGACATACTTAGTCTTAAAGACTCTATTAGAAACGAAACAGAGACTAGTTCATCTTCCAAAAAGAAGATCGAAATCCTCCCTAGACCTACTTAGAGTAAAACACAACCTAAAAGCTCTGATTTAGAAAACTTAACTAAAGTCGTTCAAAAATTGTCAAATCAAGTAATAGACTTGAAAAGGATGACCGAAGAAGCTTCTTTGAGAAAAGGACCTTACAAACCCCCATTCCGGAAGCCTTTTCCCACAAACCGACCTAATCCAACCACTGAGGGCCTTAATCTAGAAAGTCTGCAATTCACCCTTCAAACGATTCTAGAAGCCCAGGATAACTTGATTCCTCCTGAGAATCCTGAGGAGGTAGTTGAACAAGAGACAGTTCAAGAAGAGGAGCCTTCTCCAAATATTTTTGGACACTTCTCAGATAGCATCTTTCAAGCTAACTTCGAGACAGTCCATCCCTATAATACTAGGAGTAAGACAACAAACAAACCTTCTTCCGAAAATACTACGACTTCGGTCCCAAATCAATCTAAACTAGATGAGACTAAACAGAGTCATGTGAAACCCAACTTAGACTATGACTTAGTTGAAGATCTTAAAAAGTTATGGGCCAACATTTCTGTTTATGAGTTATTGAAATTTCCATTTCTGCTACAAAAAATGTTACAGAATATCTCAGAGAATGGAAAAAATGGTAATTCAAGCAGTAGCAAGGTTGTGCAAAAAAAAGTTCCTCAGAAGACTTCCACAAAGAATAATTCTGATCCTCAAGACAAAGGAAGCCTTCCTGTAAATAATGTAAATAATGTAGATAAAGTAGCTTTAGAAACTACGAGTAAAAAGCCACAAGCTACCACCCTTAGTACTCGCAAAAATGTACCTCCGTTTTTGTTAACTTTCAAAATCTTTAATAGAAACGTGCATAATTGTATGGTGGACTTAGGAGCATCATCCAATGTGATTCCATGGTCTTTATGCTAGAATATTAACATCGAAGTTGAACCATCCTCTTTAAAAATCATACAGCTTGATCGGACCAATGTAAAAGTTATAGGCGAATTAAGAAATGTGCTGATAAGATTATCGTCTAACCCCAAAGTTCATCAAGTTATTGATATTATTGTTGTGGATATTCCAAAAGTGTATGGTCTGTTTTTAAGCAGGGACTGGTCAAAGTAGCTACATGGCTATTTTGTGACAGATTGGTCTCACTTGTGGCTTCTAGAAAATGGCAAGCCTAACAAGATCAAGGTAAATTGTGAATGCTACCTCAAGTTCACGGTCACGGATTTGAATGATCCCAATGAACCATTTACACCTTCTACTGATTCACCTGAAGTACAAGGGATGGATACCTTTTTCATCAATTTCATGGTCGAGGCTTCAGCTGTCACCAACCAAGAACAACAGTCCGAGATTGTGGCATATTTGCAGCCAGCAGCTTCTACACAACGGTCTCATGTACCCGATGAAAATCAAATTTGGTCTCTTTATTTCAACAGGTCAAAGTCCAAAGAAGGAGTTGGTGCAGGCTGTGTTATTATCAATCCGGCAGGTAACAAAACATTAATTGCATGTAGGCTAGAATTTGAATGTACTAATAACACTGCAAAATATGAGGCTTTACTGTAAGGTCTCAGAAAAGCTTTAGATATGAACATTCAAAATTTGGCTTTCTTTGGCGACTTAGAAATAGTGGTTAGACAGGTAAGAGATTCTATCCACTGTCTGTCTTCGCATCTCAGAAGCTACCAATCCGAGGTATGGAATTTAATAAATAATTTTACTCTTTCAATATACATTCTATTCCTAGATTGAATAATTCTGAAGTAGATATGTTAGCTAACGTAGCTTCCAAACTCTTTCCTGCAGAAGGCTTATCCCCGGATGCATTCTCCGTCGAGATGTTGTTCCGGCCATCCATTCTCAACAACATCATGAACTGGAGAGTCTTCGACGATGATCAACAGATTATTAGCTTCCTGCACATGGAAGAAACCTTTCAAGGTGCGATGATAGACAAATGCACTTATGACGACAATTTGCGTGATTTCATGGTAATACCAGATCCTAGAACTCTTGAATCATCATCAGATATGGTAAATTCGATCCCTAAATCTGTAGTTAGATTAGAAAAGTTTTACGATCTTCAAGATAAATTTAAAAAGTCGGTCAACTTTAAAACCAATAGTTCCTCATTATCATATGAAAAAGTAAACTTAGGAACTAATGACAATCCACAGTGCATTAATCTAGGGTTGGGGTGTTCTCCACAAGAAAAAGCTGCATTTATTAAATTGTTCAAAGAATTTAAAGATGTCTTTGCATGGACGTATGATGACCTTAAAACTTTCGACCCTAACATCATACAACATGTCATTCCTATGAAACCCCAAACCTTACCCTTTCAACAAAAATTGAGAAAAATGCACCCTAAGCTCGAACCGACCGTTAAAAAATAATTGAACAAGCTCCTAAATTCTAAGATTATCTTCCCTGTTAGGCACACTCAATGGGTTTCTAACCTTGTCCCTGTCCAGAAGAAAAGTGGGGAAATCTGACTATGCATTGATTTTCGAAACCTTAATAGAGCATCTGATAAAGACAACTATCCTGTCCCACCCATGGAACAAATCCTTCAACAGGTATTTGGTTCTGAGAGGCTATTCTTACTGGATGGTTTCTTGGGGTACAACCAAGTCCTGATGTCTCCACCAGACCAACTTAAAACTACAATCCATTGCTCGTGGGACACCTACGCTTATCAGAAAATGCCCTTTGGATTGATTAATGTCGGTGCCACTTTCCAGAGAGCAATGGATATTGCTTTCCGAGGCCTAATCAATTAGTCCTTCGTAGTTTACTTAGATGATGTGAATATATTTTCTAAAAACAAAACCGATCATCTAGCTCACTTACGAGCTGTTCTACAGCGATGTCGTAAATATGGCATTTCCTTGAATCCTAAAAAATCCATTTTTGCAGTAGAACAGGGTAAACTCTTAGGATTTATTGTGTCAAGCGAAGGAATGATTATCGACCCTAAAAGGACTCAAGTCATCGCAAAACTTCCCCCTCCTACATCCAAAAAATCTATGCAGTCTTTCTTAGGCCAGATTAACTTCACGAGGAGATTCGTCCCCAGTTTCTCCGAAATGGCCAGGCCTTGTTGACGGGCGAAATCAACCATCCGTCAACTGAGAGAGTGGAACCGGTCCGGGGTTGTCTAATAACCCAAGATGTTTGGAATGAACCACCTTGACGGGTTTAGCGGCTTCGTTAGCCGATCTAAGGTCCTAAGAAAACAAAAGAAAACTAATCTAAACTAACTAGAATAAAAAAAACTAAACTAACTAATAAATAAAACTAACTAATAAACTAATCTAATTAAAACTAACTACTAAAAAAACTAAACTAAAACTAATTATCAAACAAACTAAACTAATCTAACTATTCTATATATATATATATATATATAATCTACTAACTACTACTATACTAACTCTAACTAACTAACTACTAACCGCAATATAACTTATTCACAAAATATACAATATTGACAATTTACAGATTTAAATAAAACCTGCAAAAATCATTAATATTCTTCCCTAAAACAGAGGAAGATGATTTTCTTGATTTTTATATTTTATGAGCAGAAATAAAACAGAAAACTAACTAAACTAAATCACTAATATACTAATTCTAACTATAAATCTAACTAAACATATATCTAACTAAACTACTAATAAATATACTAAACAAATAAATAACAAACTGACCTGGAAACGCTCCAGATTTGCCCTGTGTGTGATGACTATGCTAGCAGATCGGAGGAAGGAAACTCGCACCGAATAATCCAGAAGCTTCTCGTAAACGATAGCTGTGATGCTCTTTAAGTTTGTTTACAGGACAAACAAGACATAAAAATCATAACAATTATATAATTTATAAATCTCTGCACTTAGGTAAACCTGTTATGCAAAAACTTATACTTAATAATTCAATTGATGAAGAAGAGAAATCTATCATTCACAAACCGAATCAAGTAATTGCTATGTTTTTAAATACTGGAAGAAATCAGATATGGATTATATTAATTAAATCATATCATTTGCAAAATACTAAGATAGCTAA
>JASDQU010411348.1:0-10468 GCA_032191745.1 Picea mariana | reverse complement strand
GGGGCTTCTAGATGACATATGAGGGTCCTCCAACTTCGTAAGACCATAACTCTCAAACCGTGAGGAGTTATGTGACGTTCCACATACCACCAGAAATGGAATGACATGTACTATCCATATAGAATAGTATTATTTGAAAATATATCATAACTCATACCGTTATCCATAAAAAAAACTTGGGTTCATTACCCAAACCTGGGGTCTCCAACTTCTCATGGCCATAACTCCTTAACTGCGAGGAGTTATGTGACGTTCCACATACTACTGAAAATGGAATGACAAGCACTATCCATCTAGGATAATTTACCTGACAAATTCATTGTCCTTCATCTCATTATTTCACAATTAATCATGGGTTCTCTTACTCCACAAAGTGTCTTCCCGTGAGGGATTTCACCATAAGGGGACCACTTTGGAGTTCATCCATATTTACTTCTTATCAACCATGACAAGACAATAATGACTCATCTTTACATCAAACAATATTGGGTCCATTACCCAAACCTTTGTGCTGCTGAGCTTTCTTCAAGGGTTGACATTAATGACAACCAACCTTAATCAACACATTTGATACCCTACATCTCCCATATTGACTCATCTAAGAAGATGTATGATGCCATAACAAACCTCTTCTCAGTCAGAAACATTGGACAAGTAATGAGTCTGAAGAATGAGCTCCCTGAGATGGAGATGAATGATGATGACAACACAACATCATACTTTGTAAGGATCTCTCAGTTAAGAGATCAACTACAAGCTATTGAAGAGATCATCTCAGAGAAGGAACTGGTAAATATAGTACTCAACGGTCTTCCCAAGACATGGGATGCATTTTCCACAAGTATGAACACAAAGAAGGAGTATCCTACATTCAAAGAACTTTGGACTTGCTTTGCACAAGAAGAATCAATGATTAGTGAAAAAGAGAAACCTCAAAATAAATACGATGATCAAGCCTTCACAACAAGATTCAAGAATTTCAGGAACAAATGGAAGTTTGGTTCAAGGAAGAAGCTAAATCAAGAGAAATATATGTCAGAAATACAATGCTTCAGTTGTCGAAAGTATGGTCACTACAAGAATCATTGTCCTGAGATGAAGAAAAGGAAATAGACACACCAAGCTTCAGTTGCCGAAGAAAAGGAACCTTAAAAAAAGATTAAGCATGATGAAACATACTTCTTCTTCTAAGACAAGGTAAAAACCACTCTTCATAGTTCTTGTACATACCATGTTTTCTGTACATATCTTGCATATCTATTTCTTATAAGATACTATGTTCAAATAGAAACTATACTTATGGAAGAACAACAAGATAAATATTTCTACAAGTCAGACAATACACATGAAAGGATGAAGTACATCAAGAACTCCTGGTAACAATTCATGTGGAAGTTATTATTAGAATCAATCTTGAAGAAAACTAGAAGAAGTAAAGACAGAAACAAGTCAGCAATCAAGAGGAAATTGGAAAAAGGTTTGTGACACTTTGCAAAAGGAAATAAGGATGCAGACATTAGCGTAGACTATCCTAGATGGAGGGAGCCGATTATATTATCAAAAGAAGAACATGCATTCATGCATGAAGCAAGGATTAGGAGGGAGCTAATCCTAAATTATGTGATCCATTGAAGATGATGAAGTATCTATCCATGGTAGCAACCATGAAAATCAACATGTGTTTAGTGTGACTTCAGAAGAAGTCTTCTTTGAAAAGAAGCCTTAAAGTAATCCCTGGTTGTCCATCCACATCCATGATCCTATGATGAAAGAAAGAAGTTGGAATCTTCAGAGCATGGAATCTATAGAAAACTCCATGAACTCAAGAGCTAAAGAGAAACATGATGAAGAACATGAAGATTCCAAGAGAGAAAGAAAAGACAGAACAACCAATCAGTGTATCGAGAATCACAAGACTACCAGCCTGATATGAACTCACTAAAAACAATCAAGCAGAGGAACTGAAATTTGTGATGAAGAACAATGTATGGAAGACTTATGAATGAAATCATTGCAAGATCCAGAACTAGAGGTTCTCCCATATGGAGGGATAAGACTACGATGATTGTTTATTCCAAGTAAACCAGACATACCTCTACATGAGCCATTATATTGTCCAGAATATCCATGGGTCTGAGTTTACATCAGATGAATGCAAAGACTATTCTCTAGAATAATTGAACAAAGAGCATATGAAGAGCAACCTCAAGGATTTGATGTATACCAGAAAGAGATCCTTGTATGCAGATGAAAGAAGACAACTTGGTAGAGAACCTCCAATGCACAGTAGAAGCGTGGTGAAAAATTTCTATATTATATCATAATAGTTACTCAAAACTCTAGAATGATGGATTTCCAATCCATGAAAAAGATCTCATTATGACAAAAGAAGTGCCACATGGATATGTTCCAGTTTGAGCCTTGCCATGATGTTATGAGCTAGCAGGAAACAAAAGAGATGAATTCAACTATGATATACTGTAATGATCAAAGTTATATGAAGCCTTCAGAGAAAACCAATGTTCCAGAAAGACTGAAGTACATTGAGATCAAGCATTACATTCTCCGTGATGAAGTCCAGAAAAGAGAAGTGGTTCTCCAATATATATATATCTCCACAGATGAGCAGATAAGCAGACATTTTGGTAAAGCCTCTGTCCAGATAAAAGAGTTTGCATACTCAAGTTGGAGCTCGTGGAGATGACTTCCTTATTGAAAGAGGAAGAGATGACTCCCAGGTTGGGAGGGAGAACTGATGTGTTATTGACTTATGGACAATCATTTTTCAGTTCAAAAAATGGTCCAGGATGAGCAGTTCCTTTCCAGTTCGAAAAGTGGTTTGAGATTTCTGATGGACAGGCATTTTCCAGTTTAGAAAATGGGCCATATCGAACGGTCATTTTTGTAATGAAAATGGTTTGATGGATTGCTGATGTACCATATACAACGATTCCCCTTGTGGTTAACATAGGGAATGGTCTAGGACAATCTCTCTTCTTGACAGTCACTCTTAGTAGTGGTTAAGAAGACTGGTCCGCCTTGCCGGACAGTCATTCTTTTGAAGCTCACAATTGTGAGCAGTTTCAAAGAATGGTTCGTTTTGGAGGTTGGTGGAGGATAATCATTTCCTTAGGAAATGGTCCAGACAGTCATTCCCTAAGGAAGATTCATTCTCTCCAAGTTACACTTTGTTTAGTGCCGTAAGAATGGCCCAGATAGGTGAATGGTCCAGGTTCAACAATCAAGGACAAGCATTCCATAGGGAAAATTCATTCTCTCTAGTTTTCACTTTATTTAGTGTCGGAGGAATGGCCCAGATAAGGAATGGTCTAGGCTTAGAAATTGGGACAATTATTCTTCCTTTCTTGAGAAGAATAGTCCAGATAGCTCATCATTGACGTTTTACCTTCTGAGGGCAGATGCTCTTCCAGATCTCACAGATGTGAGTGGAAGAATGGCCCAAATGATTCAGTTTATATCATAACAATGTTTTCTGTGCAGGTTGATATCAGATGATATGATTGTTATGGAGACTGTTTGTCTCCAGACAGTAGATGTATACTACTGTGGTGGATATGTTCCACTGATTGTGAATATATGTCACTGATCAAGTATCTGCGTGCTACTTGGTATGGTAGTGTACCACTCGATAGTAGTTGTGTACTACTATGGATAGACACAATTGTGTTCTATTGATTGTTTCGATTGCCTTGAAGACTATCAATAGTGTCGGAAAATGTTTATCAGCTAGATGGATGATCAATGGACAGATATTTCCCAGATGAAAAATGGACCAGGACATTTATTCTTCTAGGACATATGTCCAGATTAGAAGAATGGTTCTTGTGTCACTCTATGGAGTGAGTGACTTATCCAACATCATGTCTGATTACTTAGATGGAGTATGGTTTCAAGAGATGATGCAACTAATGACACTGATAGTGATTATGGTGCTCATGATCCAGTCATGAGATAGTCTATACGACTATGTTGATCCTACTAAGTGAATGGTATGTTTTTTTCTCAAGACCATTACCTTCAATACCTCCCTAGCTAGGAGGGAGTGTTGATATTATGCTAGCTGCGGGAGGTATTTATCTCCACGTGTAAACCTGATGAGAATATAATATTTCAGGAAGTAAGAAGAAACCCTAATTAGTTGGCTAATAACCCTAGAAGACAAGTTGACTCAAGAGGATAACTTGTATTAGGTTATTAGCCTCTAAGAGAAGAAGTCAGATAAAGAAAATATTATATACTAAGTAAATAGGCACCCAAAATGAGAAGTTGGACCAGACAGTTTGCCAGATTTAGTATAAATACAGGAGGTCAGTCTTCATTCTGGTAGACATTCTCAGAATTGCAGAAGCAACACTTGTGTGCACTGCAGTTGGCCAGTTTGTGCACAAGCTTGGAGGAGAGCTGCCGTTGCAGCTACTGCAACTAGCAGATTTAAGTTTTGGCTTGGACTATCTCTTGGTTATGGTTTGAAATCTCTGATCAGATCTTGCTTGGTGTGCTATCCTTGGAGAAAGGTGCGCCACCCTTTGCTTGGCTATCTAGCCTAGGGTTTGCTTCCGGAATGATTCTCTGTCAAGGTTAAGGTGCTCGGGGGTGGCTTTGGCCTATAGTTGGGTGACAATAGTGATATTGTATATGGTTAAATGAGCACATCCATTATATTCTAGCATCGTGAGTTCTAAATACAGTCTTATGAATGTCTTCCTCTTTCATACAGATCTGGTGGTAGCCAGAGCGAAGATCAAGTTTAGTAAAGAACTGGGCGCCATTCAATTCATCCAAGAGGTCATCAATGACATGGATGTGAAATTTGTCTTTAATGGTGAGTTTTTTGAGGGCACGGAAGTTAGGACACATGCGCCAAGAACCTTCTTTCTTAAGGACCATTACCACAGGAGAAGAGTAGGGGCTCGTACTAGGGCGGATAACACCTGCATTGAGCAGTTCTTGAACAATTTTCTCAATTTCATTTTTTTGGGAAAATGGGTGACAATAGGGATGAATATTGAGAGGAAGGATGCCTGAGACAAGGGGAATGGAATGATCATGAACACCACGTGAAGGAGGTAGTCCCTAGGGAGTGGAAAAAACCACTTGATGTTTAGAGATGATGGATTGAAGGTCCTGCGACACAAAGGGTGTCTCAGTTGCTTATATAGCATAGAGTTGGGAAACAATGCCAGAATGACCTTTTTTGAGCAGCTTTTCCATGCGACGGGAACTAATAATATCCGGGGAACCAACAGTGATTCCTTGGAACTTATATGGTTGGTCCTCCTGGTCGAATTGCATGGTTAATTTCTTAAAATCCATGAGAATGGGACCCAAAGTCCTTAGCCATTCTGCACCCAACAGAATGTCACAACCACCCATGTCGATAGCAAACATGCAAGATTTCAGGTGGTATTCACCAATTTGGAGACACACATTTTCACAATGCCCTCGACATTTCATGAACCCACCATTGACAATCATGATTTGAAAATTATTGACTGTCCGGATATAGATATTAATTTCTTGGGCAATGCAGTGATGAATAAAATTATGGGTGCTTCCACTATCAACAAGAATGATGACCTTCTTATGCTTGATGTAACCAATTATCTTGAGGGTTTGGGGAGTAGAGAAGCCAATGAGAGAATTTAGGGAAATGATCGGTTCTACTTCGGAAGTGTCTGAGGGAGGGGTTATGTCAGTGGGTTCAGGTGAAACAAAAACAAGGGGAGCCTCAACATCCTCTTCCGAAACATCCTCCGAGATGTCCATAAAAATATTTTGTTCCTTACACTTGTGTCCTGGAAAATATTTGTCATCACAATTATAAAAAAGGCCCTTGAGTTGACGTTACGATTTCAACCCTGGTTAATTTCTGGATCTTTAGTGGAGTTGAAGGAGGGGGAGTTACTGGTTTAGTGCAAGGAAGAAAGGAGGGTTTTCAATTTTGAGAAGAGAAAACCTGTTGTGCTTCCTTATCTCTTTTAGTAGTGTCCACCCAAATCTGAGGCTGAGCCATGGGGACATGGGCACAAATATCATCCTTGAGGCCACTGATAAAACATTCTTGGAAAAAAGCATTAGACATGCCCTCTGTACAAAAATCCAATTGCTTAAAACCAACTATAAAGTCTTCCACTATGCCATATTGTTTAAACTTTGTCAAACGACCTAAATGGTTGGTGTCACTATTAAAGCGTTCATAAAGCTCTTCCACAAAGTGTGTCCAAGCCACATACCCTTGGTAGGCATTTTTTCTCCATTGCCACCATTGCCAATGTTCTTGATCTAGATGAAGAACACCATACCATAGTTTTTCCAACTCATCCATAATGCCATACAAAGATAAATAATGTTCCATTTGAGTTACCCAGCTAGTGGGATCCGAGGCATCAAATTTTTTCACATCCAAACACGGAAGGCGTAGGTCACGCTGATTCTGGGAATGAGAAGAAGTTTCACCTTCGGTATGCAAAGGTGGGTCAGATAAGGGAATATCTACAGGGATATGCAGCTTGGCGCAGATCATCGTAGTGACCAATTCAAGATGGGTAGTCATGTCGTGTTTGAGGTCTTGTTTGAGTTCTACGATTGAGGCAACTATGGAGGAATGAAATTTTTGATTGATGGAGACAATATTGGCACTAAGCTATCACACTTATTGTTGGGTTTCTGTGAAATTAGAGTGCAAGGTATTGAAGCGAGCTTCCAAGTCTTGGATAAGGGTATGGGCCATGATGACGAGGGAACACGAAAAGGGGCGGGTGGGGCCACACAAAAAAATAGTTATGGGTGAATTTTATCATAACGATTAGGGCGAAGAGTTGAATCCAATTGGGTAAATCCCAAATAAGGGTGTTGGAAGGGGCTTAGGTCCACAAAAAAAGAAATTTTGCTGAAAAACGATAGGTATGACTGTGATAAGGGCGAAAAGAGAAATCCAACAAAATAGGTATCAAATAATGGTGCCAACATGATCCAGACTTTTTTTTTTTTACTCCTGCAGAGTTATACTCTGATTTGAAGAATACTATAGTGATGAAATTCCCAAATGTTTAACAGGAAGAAATATGTAGTAATTTCACAACTCGAATGTAGGAGACAGAGTTGAGCGACAATAGATCTTGTCTGTTTTGTTTTTGTTTCCTTCCCAAGGGTTAGGTATTCAAGGGTTCTATAGACAAGGGTTTTCCCTATGCTATAGCTCTCTGATATACGTGCATGGTCCAATAGTAGTACTTGGCCTAATATCTCAGGGCACCAACTAAGGAGGCTAGACCGTGCCCTTAGCCACACTACCCAACTACCCATGTACTAGAGAGTATCTTCCCGAGTGTTGTTCTCGGTGGCAATATAACAATCAGGTGACCGATAGGTTTATCTATGGAGGGATTCAAGAGATCTAGTCTGATCCGTATACAGGTGTTGTCTGATGCACTACCACTCGAAGGGGTACCAACAGGGGTTACACGGGTGGCCAACATATATGTGCTTAAGTACCTCTTATATTTCCTGCGTGTATGAATCCCCGACATCGGGTTTATGTGCGTAACGACAAATCTCTGTAGCTTAAAGACGCCGGAATACGTCTCTACTCTAAAAAAAAATTAACTCATAATTTTCTGCCGAGGAAGGTGCTTTGATACCACTTGTAATATTCCATATAAAAAAAGTATGTAGAACATAAATAAATAGTTAGAAATGGCATATGAACAACAATATAACCATACCAACACCACAATAATACCAAAATGATACCAGAATAACACCAGAAATTACAGTTTGATTACTGAGAGAAATGTTCACTTGCCTCTTCGAGGGGGAAACCTCCAGCAGAGCAGAGCTCTATTACAATAATATCCAGGACAAAAGTTATCATACCCTCAACTTCTATTTATATTAAATATTCCTATCAAAAGAACCATCTAGAGGAAGATCCTTCTAGAAGCAGAAGCTTCTATTAGGTCTTCTTACATTGGACTTATTCTTCCTTATTGCCAGGCCTTATTAATATTGTCATTTATTACATGGAAATATATTATTCTTCCTACATGAGGGTTTAGGTCCCTAACAACCTTACATCATTACAAGAATAAACGAGAAATCCTCAATTCCACATAGGCCCCATATACTCAAAAGAAAAAGTATGATATAAAAATCAACAAAATATAACTAAGGGAAAGAATATGGATGAGTAATGTTGCTAACTTCCTCCTTGAATTCCTGAATTTGTATAACACTATCATCCAATTATATTCCTTCTTTCGATAGCTTGTCAACTTGTTGATCCAACTCATAGAAGGCGTGCATGAAATTTATCTCAATAAAAAATTTCCTTAAATCCAAGACTTGATGCATAGTATTGTGCAGCCCCATATTTTTAAACAATAGTTCTCCAATCATCCAATCCACTACTAAATTGGAGTCCAAGGACAGATGAAGCCTATTCACCCTTTTATCTATGGAAATTATCAATAGATCTAGCAAGGTTGACAATTTAGCTCAGTTATTTGATCCACTTCCAAGCCCCAAAGCGAAAAAGTAGTAGAGGAAGGCACAATATATGATATACTACCCACATCACTCTTACTAGAGTTGTTTTAATAGGCTCCATCAAAGAAACCCCAATAAAATCCTTCATCAACTTGAATATTGCCTACATGTCTTAGTATCTTTTCCTTTTGCTCTAATTTGTGTTCCTCATAATAGTATTTCAGCCTATAAAAGACTTATTCTAGAGAGAAGGATGCAGATAATATATGTGACTCTTATAATATATGTGACTAAAAATTAGTCACAATGAAAATTCAATATCATCACAATGACAATGCCAAAAAAATGGAAAAACTCACAAGGATGTTCCTTGCACTGTCCTCTTCAAAAGAGTAGTTTTATTTTGTTTGATAAGAGTCTCATTTACCTACAACTTGTCCTCAACAACCAACATACGCAAGCATATGGTGATAATATATAATGTTAGCATATATATTAGCATAATCCATTAACATGTTGGAGCATAATCCTAACTTACATTAGTTTATACCTAGATTAGACTCCTAGATCTTGGTTAATACATTCATTTACACTTTATTTCACCTAATTTGGCCACATAGAGAAGAAGCACGCCTCATCCCTAGATTTTAGGGAAAACTGCTAATTTTAGATCAAGACTCAACTCCCAGTTCTTGATTTTCTCGATTGATTCTTGATTTTCTTGATTTATTCATGATTTATTCCAACTCCCTCATGCAAAAACTCATCTATTATTGGGGAATGCGCACCTCCTCTTTGAGTGAGAGATTTATTCCTTAATTAATGATTTTTGCCATTACTATTATTAGTAACTACTATTTCGGGTCAGTTAAGTGAGTTGGAACTGCTTCTCTTGTCAGTTAAGTGAGCTTAAGTGAGCTAATGTGCATAACTTGACTCTTGTGGACATTAATGAGTGTGTGACATGTATCTTTAGTGGTCTAGGTCGAACTATGTGGTCTCCCTTAGCTTATGACACATATTTTAGCTATTTCTAACTTTTTTTACTAGAATTTCTATGTTGGAAATTCTATATATTCACCTCCTCTCTTCTTTTTAAGGATGGTTGCTCATGTATATTCATTTTTGATTAATATAATTCTCTGATTTATGGAGCAAAAACTTTCTCTCATCTTTTGAATATCAACAAATTGTTTGTGTTCAATTTAACTAGAATTCTAGATCTATCGAGGTTTCTGCAGGAATTCTATATAATATACATGACAAATATTCCCATGGAATAATAAGTCAAATATTTGCAAGATATCAATTGGATGAGAAAAAAGTATTTCTATTAAAATGATCAACAAAAGTATGGTGACAAAATTCTGTAACAACACATATCAGAACCGAGAAACCAAGTCCCTCCAGTTGGGCCTCCACCACTTCAATCCTCAACCAAAGGAAACCTCATATAAAGGAGACAATGAGATTCTCTATCACAAAGAAGGAAGAGCTTGGGGGATGAACAAGGGCTTTAGACTTTCATGAATAAAGGGATGTAGACTCAATATGAAGTGAAATTTCTTCAGAGTGTCTTTGCTCTTCAAAGTTGAATTATCTCCCCAAAGGCTTGTATATGACTCAATTTGTTAAGAACCAAAGACCGAATACAAAAGCACCACAATATATATACAAGAACAATATGTAAAATCTTCTTTATTACTATCAAACCCTTGAGGTAGGGCAACACCATACAATGGATCATATTATGGAAGGGATCCTCTCCTGTTCACTTGCCTCTTTGAGGGGGCATCCTCCTATTGAGCTTCAGCTCCAAATACAATACTTCTCTTCATGTCTCATTACATTGCTTGAATCCCTTTATATAGTGCTACCATCACCTAAGAACATTCTAGAGGAGGAATCTTCTAGAAGTAGAACCTTCTAAGAAGTCCTCTTACATTTATTATATCTAATT
>JASDQU010411347.1:0-10468 GCA_032191745.1 Picea mariana | reverse complement strand
GAATGTGTCATTGTTCATTTCCCTGCATTATTGTGATCATCATTGAGTGCCTTGTAAATATTTTAAAAAGAAGCATAATTTTTTAAGCACGGTGACAACTGATTCACCCCCCCCTCTCAGTTTCTCAAAAAATCTTGCTTCAAATGTCTCGCGTTTGGCTCGAGATGCTTCGACCTGTTGTTTTTCCAGAGCCTCCTACTCGGTGAACTCTTGAATAACTTTCTCATTCAATGGTCCTTCCAAGCATTGTTCTACCATGATGACCACTTTCTCTAGTTTTGCACCCTATCCTTCAATCTCCTCGAAAAGTGTGCAAGCTTCATCCTGCACTGGTTGGAGTCACTAGGTCACTTCCATGACTTTGCTCTGAATGGTGTGGATCTTTTGCTGAATAGTACGATGTTCCTAGGATCATTTCATTATATCTACCATTTTTAATGGATTTAGCTGCACTTGCACTATTGCTACTTGTTTCTTCACTTCTTGGAGCTGTGACTCTAGAGCCCTGAGCTCAGGGTCCTTTGCAAGTCGCTTGTAGGTCTGCACACTTCAACTTCTAAGTTGTTTGCATTCCAAGGCCAATGCCTTGATTGTCTCAATTGCGCTCCTCGTGGTTTCTTCTCTCTGGTCCTACAGAGTGCTTGGCATGGTCTGTAACTCCAGTTCTGTGACTCGTGCTTGAAGCTGCTAAATGAATTCAGTGAGCTTCCCTACTTGGCTCTCAATGGTTTCTTCTTCCTTCTTCTCTAAGCCTATCACAGAGTGAAGTGCTCTAGTGGTTTCTTCTATAACTCTCATCTTCTCTACGAGAAAATTTTCTTTCTCCCTCTAGATCTGTGCTCTATCCTCTGTGAACTTCACCTGGAGTTCATCTTTTTCTTGTTGCGCAATCTGGCATTACTCTAGTGCTTCCTCCTTTGATTTTTTTAATGATTCTATGGCATGCTCCTTTTCCTTTTGGACCTGACAAAGGCAAGCCTTCATCAAATATGCTATTTTGCGTAGCTGGGTAGGTTCATGTCCCAACTTTGTTCCTTCAGATGGTGGTGGTGCAGTAGACACTCAACGGCTCAAATAAAGGGCCTTCTATACCCCTTTGAGTTCTGCCTCAATCCTATCATATAGGGTCTGTTGCTTGGATTCATTTCTCTGCAAAATGTCCTCTGAGTCATCTGCTATAGCTACAATAATGAAGTCAATGTCATCAATCATGAGCACATTCTGTGACTTCAGTCTGTTCGCATAGCTCTTCTTTCTATCTAAAGGTTTATGTGGAGAAATATTTCTTTTCTTGGAAATCTCAGTCTCTGGAAGGGGATATCGAGATGGTGTCACTTCACTTGGTTCTTGTTTGTATTTATCCCCTCCCTCTTCTTGATGTACTTCATCATCTCCTCCTTTTCCAGGTGAATCATCTGTAGTTTCCTCTGATGCGCTGCTCAGTTCCTGCACCTCTTCCTTCTTTTTCTTCCTGCTACTGCTAGGTGCATCATATTCTTCTCGAGTAACTACATGACTTCCAATGAGGTCAGGTTCAGACAGTTCTATCTGGTTGACTGGTACAAGGAGTTCTTTAGGCCATTCCTTGGTTCTTTCTTCCACATCTTCATTAGTGAGCTTGTAGTAGGACTGGAGCTCTTCTTATTGTTCATCTCGATGTGCAGTGATATATGTGAAATGTTTGTTTATGAGGAACTTTGCGATTGGCTTGAACCGATTTAGTGTATTCGACATTATGTGAGGGAAGGACTTAATATCCCTCTTCAACTATAGGTAGTAGGTGTGGAACACCGCGTTCGACTGCCATTGTTTAGCCATGTCGTTCGAATACTAGAGCGTATTGAACCTCATAGCTAAGGGTTTGGATGGCTCTATTTCAGGGAAGGTCACACCTTTCAGTGACTCCCAAGCAATGAAGGTGATGAGGATTAATAGCCAGCTGAAATGGAACTCATAGCCCTGATCCTAAGCTTCCCGACAATCCTGGTCTAGTTGGTTGATGAGGTAGCTTGCCTAGTTCATTTGTATCCCTTCAATGCATTTTCCTGTGAGGTCAACAATGAACCCCATGACTTGCGTAGGTCTTTTCTTCCTTACTATCTTACCAATGATCAACTAGCAGGCTAAGTGCACTACGCCCTTCTAGATGGAGGCTACCTTATATCCTCACTTCTCTTTTTCCACATCACCATAGGTGTCTTTGATTTTCTGTGCCATGGCATGATCTGCAGCCTTCTATGGATAAAATTCTTGTGGATCTAGTCCTTGCATGCTTGATCCGGTGATCCTATGGATCAGCATCGGATCAACGGTGATGTGTTTATCCAGCCATAGATAACCACCATGGAAGCACGACAATAGGATATTAATGCATTCTTTAACCTTCTGATGCCTTCCAAAGTGGGGTATTTTCATTACATTCAGGATGGTGGACCTCGCGATGTCCATGGTCTATGGTTGGGGGATTATCTTTGACTGCTTCCCCTTTGTCCTGGTTAAATACCTATGTGGTGAAAGAATGCTAAAGTTCTTGAGGTCTCGTAAGTTGAAGTCACTCATATTCAATGTCATAATCCTCTCCAGCTATGGTTTGGCTGCACGTATCCCCTTCGGGAGGTACGCAGTAATCAGGGTGTGGTCAAAGTCCCTTAGAACATTGTCATGACTCACCGTGCCAACTAGAGGTGGGATGTTGTCAAGTAAGATTGATGGGATGAGCTTCACATTTGCTAAGTCATCACAATTTTTGGCTCATTTCTCTATTGCATCTCTGGATGGTCCAGATCCATGAGCAGTCGATGGTGATGCTTGCACTCTTTGCGTCGAGGAAGCCTGTACTCTGGCGGACATGAACTTCTCAGCCATGAGGTTAATGACGACCTCCTTTATATAATTCTTGACTGCACTGAATTAATTCGACATACACACTCGTAATCAGATATCTCGGATCGACGAACAAATGCTCAAGGAAATCAAATCTACGACGAGGTCAAAATGAGCACTACATGAAAGCAACTAGTTCTCTGGGGGATATGATACTCACAATTGGAAAAAGTGTCCACGGTGGGACATGTGTCGAACTAAAATAGGAAACGGACTAACAGACTCCTCCAACGAGCATGAATGCCTCAATCAATGCAATTCCAACCATTACGGTGAGGTCCCAATAGTCCAAGGGTGAACGTTCTGAAAATAACTACATTTCTAGCCATTCTAGAGCATCGTTCTAACAGTCGGGATGCCTCCAACGATCATATTTCTTCACCGTAGAAAAGTGCCAATCTGCATTGTTCTGATATTTCGGCGAAGTTCAAGTTCTATAGATATTCCTTCTAGGAAGTCCTTTCTAGAACCTCCTACAACGTTTCTAGATTTTCTTTCTTCTTATTGAGCTTTCTATCTTTTCTTTCTTCTTACTGAGATTTCTGGCTTTCTTTCCTGTGATCTATGTCTCTGTATTCCTCTTTCCATTCTTGTTCTTATCTGCTCTTGGCATAGTAACTTCACACTGTTGAGGGTCTTTCATAGGTTTCGAGGGTAATACTCCCTCTCTTACTGTTTTTGGAGTAGGTTCTCTACTCTCTTGCATGGGCAGATTCTTTAATCCTTCTTGCGTTCTTTCAAATTTGGCAGCTAGGTTTTTGGTTCTGAGTTGCTTCGACTTGTCCTCCTATTCTTCTATTAAGTGCGCTATTCTCCTAGCCATGAAATCCTTTAATTCTTGTTTTTTTTGTTCTACAAATTTCTCTTCTTCTTCCCTTTCGATATGATCTTTCTCAATCCAAGGCTTACCTAACAAAAGTGGGAATGGGGCATTGTTCTCAACAAACTTAATAACCTCAAATTCTTCTTCTGTCGATGTTCCATGATCCATCGTAGGTACATGAGTAAGTCTTCCACATAGGGCTATCAATTTTCCTTTAAACAATCCTATCCCTCCCAATGAAAGGACCATAGTAGGCTTTCCTAAGATTTCCCAAGTTCTTTCTGTCATAATATTCACTTGTGTTTCTGCATCCAATACACAATCTATGTCGAAGTCTCCTATTCTTATTTCTATTTTCTCTTTCTCTTTTAATATATCTGATAAACTTGTGTCTCTGTGATCATTCAGTGTCTCTTTCATATGCAATAATATAGCCTCTGATTCTTTGTGGTTCTTTAGTATATTCTTAGTTTCTTGACCTTCCTCGTGGTTTTCTTGTTTCATATTCATCTTCTCAACCTTAGCAATCATTCTAGGGAAATACAAAAATTCATGATCCACAGCTTTACAACAAAGACAAATAGGGTTTCTACCAAGGTAGTCCTTAGCAAGATGTCCTGGTCTTCTACAACTATAACAAAGAGTCAACCCTCTTTTTCACTTAAACGATCCCCAACCTTTCCTGTACTACACATAGTGATGTACCTACAAAACATTCTTTCTAGGATCCTGCATCCACTTGTTAGTCCAAAAATTCTTTCTATGCATAGGAATAACATACCTTTCACTATTTCTATCAGATCTATTCATATCATATATTCTTTCTTCTATCTATGCCCTAGTTGTCATATTGGGACAAAATCTATCAAACATACCTAGATCCATTCTTTCGAAACAAAAGTTTCCACTTATATTACCTTTATCAAAGCACAAAGCTTCAAGATCTTACCTCTTTTCTTTAGATCTGGTTCCTTTCTTAGCACAAAGCTTCACAAGTCAAGTAGACTACTGCGCACTACAGTGACAGATCTACGCACAGAGCTTTCTCTTTTTCTTCAGTTCCCAACAATCGCAGTTTCAGGTCCCGACAATGGAACCATTTGTTGGCACAGGGGTAGACCCAAGGTTCAACACTTCAACAATGTACCAACAAAACCCTAACTACCGTCCATTTCAGTAACACCTGCGAAGCAGATGAAGTCTCACCTGAGGTAGAGGCAGGGGTGGTTGAAGGACTCAAGTGTCTAAAACCTAGCTAGGACACGAATCTGTGATTACAACACTCTAAAAAAGCACTAACAACTATCATTCATTAGTATTTAACCTTTATTCACATCGCAGGTAAAACCCTACAGCATAGTAGTCAACAAGGTCTAACACATTCAAGCACTTAGCACATAAGGATAGATTAGATCTAGGATTTATTCACATTACTAAGCAAAAAGCATCAATAAATCTATCTATCATTCATATATATCAAAGCACTAAGCAAGTAAACATATGAACACATCAATAAATCGCACAGACCATAACAACATAGGATATACGTGGTTCACCCCAGCGTGGGGCTGCATCCACCAACTCTTAATCTTCTTTATTATCTTCTATCAATATTCTTACATGAACAAAGCCTCAAAGCCAACTCTGCATAGGATAGGAGATCTGCACGCACCTCACTAGATCCTCCTTCCCTGATTAGGTCAAAGCACAAATCCTTTTCACAGTCCATGCACACAACACTTACAAATGCTTTTAGTTATCTCTACAAGCCTTAACACAATATGCACGAAGCATTCAAGACTATTTCAACTTAGCTAACATTAGCACTAATCCATCAGCTCTCTCTTTCATCACCTAGCTTACTTATTTATATATTACAAAATGGGCCTAAACATGGGTAAGACCCATGGGCCAACATCCCATACCCATTACCTAAACCCAAAAAGCCCACAAAAAAGGGGTGAGATCCTGCGATCTCTGCTTCGCTTGGGTGCTCCACCTTCGACCAACCTGTCGAAGTCCCAAAATCATTCAAACATGACCCAAGTTCTCCAAAACTTGGTCAAGGACCAACAACCTGCTAATTTTGAACTTAGTTATAAAAAAAGGGGAAACTTTAAGAAAAAAAGAATTTTAAAGAAAAGGGGGAAACCTAAGGAAAAAGAGCAGACTTAAAGAAAAAGGGGAATGTATAACTTAGTAAGGAATCTAGCCTTTGGAACTTTCTATTTATGAACTCAACTAGGATTTAAGTAAGGTGTAAGTAATTTAAAAATTGTAAGGGAATAATGGGACACTGAGGAGCGTTTTTAGGAATGCTTTTAGGTGGGCGAGGGAAATAGACAATTTTCGGTTAATTTAATAAAATTGATTTTCTGGTGCATCTAGGGGATCAGGCGACATGTGTACGTGGGAGGTTTTTTGAAATTATTTAAATGAAAAAGGAATATAATGAGGGTTTTGGGAAACTAATGAATAAGAAAACTCTATAAAAATGATGACGGAGGAGGAGTGTGGACACATCTAGCTTGCGTAACGTTACGCTGCCAAATTTTATCTTGATTGAGTTTCTTTTGTGGGAGTTGGGATACCCAACTCAGGTAACAAGTGGTAGATCGACCTTGTGAGATGAGATGTGAGCTAGCATTCTCTAGTATTGCGTGTGTGGCCCCTTTGTGGCTCGGGCGGCTCAGGGGGAGGAAGAGTACGCCTAGCATTGGCTGAGAGGTACCGGTGAGGTGACATCGGTTGGAAAGTGGGAGCTAGATGGAGTGCATGCGAGACAACAACTTCAGAGAATTCACATTTGGCTATGGTACATAGGTGTATATGTGTATTGAATGGTATTTAAATTCCCTATATATCAATCTCTCTAACGACGAAAGCACACGTGCGTCACTGTGTTAAAAATTTAGTTAATTTTCTATCCTTGCAATTTACGCTTGTGAAATTTGGTTGAAGGGTAGTTAAATTATGTTCATGCGCCTTCAGTTAAGGTACTTATATTGTGTTAAATTTTATAACTCTAAGTTTACTTACCCCGGGTTGACAATTTAATTGAGGGTAGTTTAGTGTCTTTTTTAGTGCATATAAATCACCTAACATTTTGGCGTTGTTGTTGGGGAGTTGTCTTATGGTAAGAAGTAGTTAGGAAATAGATCATTCCTATACCTTAGCATTAGATTGGTGACGGGGGGAATTTAAGACGAGAGGTAAGAACCTGTGCATCTGCTATTGCAGGCTCCCCCAAACCCAATGGTAGTTTTTCCTTTTTATTTTTGTTTTTCATGAATAGACCTAGAGATCCACAAGGTAGATACATTAAATATAAGTCGGAACTTTCAACAAAGGTTCCTTCTGATATCTTTTGGGGAAGGAACGTTTCGCTTATAAAATCCACAGACCGATATCGAAAAATAGGAACTATCTCAACCCAAAGAGCTAAGATAGTCTCTGAGAAGACTAACACAGGGATCACTATAGAACAAGAAATTGAAGCATCAGTTATATTGGGATAGGAGGCAAGAACACTCGAGTCTTCCACAAAACCAAACAATACAACCTTTTCTTTTACACCACCACCAAGAAATCCTAACTTTGAGGACATAATAGACCCTGAACAGGTGAATCTTTTGTTTGGTAGTTCAACCAATGTAATTATCTCTCAAATTGACACAAAAACTTTGGCACCGATAATCTCAACCAGCTCGAGTAGAGTCCCAGACAACCAATCAGTAGGAAGACTTTTTCATGAAACAAAAAATTTGTTCTCTTCAAAGATAAAACCACCTAGGTACCAATATGGATGATCAGTAGTACCATAACAATGTAAGACATGGGGAGGAAGAAGAAACTGGAAACCAAACCAAAACTACCTTTGGGTTTCTGATTTTAGACACCACTCCAAATGTCAACATGAAGAATATTCCTCTCTCAGCACTGCCTACCTTTTATGATAAAAACAATGAAGATCCGGACACCTTCCTATTTGAATTTGACATCTTGTGCAGAAGCTACAACTATGTGCAAGATGCCCAAAAATTAAAACTCTTTCCTGCCACCCTCAAAGACTCTGCACTAATATAGTTCATGGGATTGGGAGAATCCAGTATTAGGTCTTGGGAATCCATGAAACACATCTTTCTTAATAAGTACAAGGACTACTTCAAGACCAAAGAGTCTCGTAATGACATCTTTAAAGTCCAACAGTTAGAAGATGAGACCCTTGAAGACTATATGGAAATATTTGGTTATATCTCCTAGAAGTCAAAATACCATGACCTCTCAAAGGATACAATTAGGGCTCTTTTCCTTAACGAAATTTCAGAAGAGTATCTAGATATTCTTAACCTGATGGCATTAGGTGATATTTCTCATAAACCATTTTCCGAGATATGTGAAATGTGTAAAAACTATTCAAGGAGTACAGCCAAAATAGGAAAGAATGTTCGGGACCTTTACAATAGAATCTTAAAACTAGTTAGTTCAGGCGGCATCACAAGAGTAGAGATAGGGAACCTTCTAGAAAAGTTTAAAATAGATATCCTAAGCACAATAGGTTGCCAGTTTGACACCCTTAAAATCAGAAAGAAAGAGGAGGAGGAGAATCCAGCAATGAGCATATATTGCCCAAGGTGCACGAGGAAGCATTCCTCAAGGGAATGCCCATTATATAACATTTTAGTTTGTGGCTTCTGCATAGAAGACCATTCAACTGATAAATGTCCATCATTGCCCAATTTATTAGCCATATGTATGAGTGGATATCTTGGGGATTCTTCTTATGCACCTAGGAGGCCATGGCAGCCTAGAAACCAACCCACATAACCAGATCTACAATCCCAAGTTCCACCCTATTATCAACAACAACAATGGAACCCACCAGGTTGGAAAACCTAGTTTACTTAGTACCAACATCCTTGGCTTTAAGGATGGAGAGGAGGAAACAATCAAGTAAACCCTCAAGATCCACCTATCCCTATGTCCAACCATCCTTATCCTCAGTTCCCATCGAACACTCCACAACTTCTGCCAGGTTTTGTTCCACCACCTTTACCTCCTATTCCACAACAACAACTGCTACAATATCAAAATGCAAGCTCCCCAAAAATGACACTATTACCAACACAACCAGTGCCAAATCTCAATAATAAGCCCCCTCAACCTCTTAATAGTGTTGAGATGCAGGCCTTCCCAACATATGTCAATACTCCTATTCCATTACAGAAAATTCAGCTAATATCGGGAAAAGTTCTATATAGGCAGATACCTTCAGTAGTTATCCAGGAAGAAGAAGAAGAAGAAGAAACCACCAAACAACCCACAGATGACACTAAGTGGGAAGATGTTATTATCCCGAAGAATCATGAACCCAAGCTTCCCCAAAATGAACCTTCACAAATTATGAAGGTCCCTCCTTATCTAGACTGATTGGTAATCGAGAAACCTACCACCCAACTAGAATTTGACATTTTGAATGAATTGAAAAATATTTATGTCAAGATTCCTCTGCTTCAAGCCATTAAAGACATTCCAATCTATAGTAAGGTAGTCAAAGAACTTTGTATTAAGAATCTAGGTAGGAAGAAAAAGGACCCTCCTACAGTACATTTGGTAGGAGGACTCTTTGAGTACATATCAGAGCAGCCAAAGCTAGCAAAATATGGGAATCCAGAAAACCCTGTAGTAACTATAACCATTAATGAGGTCTCCATCGGAAACACTCTCATAGACCTAGGGACATCCATCAATGTTATGACTGCAACTACCTTGGAACAATTATAGTTACAACCTCTTCTTCAGCCTACCCTAACCATTTTGGAATTAGCAGATAAGACTAGGGTTATACTTGAAGGGATTTTAGATGATGTTATGGTTACTTTAGCCTCATGGGACTACCCTGTAGATTTTCTTGTCATTCATTCAAAGGATCCTGACTGAGGCCATCCGGTTATTTTGGGAAGACCTTGGCTAGCCACAACCAATGCATTTATTGGCTATAGAGAAGGAGAAATGACCATCTCAAATGGTCTCTCTATCCAGAAGCTCACCATTTACCCTCCAACTCAACCTATTATGGAAAATATATGGTGGTTTGAATGTCCATACGAGAACGAGGACTGGGAATAACCTGTATTGTCAAGTGACCATGCATGGGCACTTCAGGAGAACACAACCGAAAATGTTCTAAACCAATTCATTTTTTCTATCACATGTGTGGATTTTCCACAGTCTTTTCCCCAATTTGATTACATGTTTGGGGAATAATTTCAAGAACAATTGGATCCATCCATTCTGTCTTCGACATATTTTATTTTCGAGATAGATGAGTCTGCCATGTCTTATATTATTCCCTACGAGATTAGTCCAGAATTTTTTTTACATATAAACGTCGAGATAGATGCAAACCAACAGAAACAGTTAATATATATCCTTAAAGAACAATCAGGAGCATTTTCCTGGGAATACACTGACATGAAAGGTATACACCCTGACACATGCATCCATCATATATACACCCAGGGGGAAGTAACTTATGTTAGGCAACCCCAAAGAAGAATGAACCCAACACTCAAAGACATAGTCAAGGAGGAAATCCAAAAGTTGTTAAATGTCGGATTTATCTATCCCATCTCCGAAAGTAAGTGGGTATCCCCACTTGTAGTGGTTCCAAAGAAAGTGACCGGGAAATGGAGAATTTGTGTTGATTTCTGGGAACTCAACAAATCCACTCTAAAACACTACTTTCCCTTCCTTTCATTG
>JASDQU010411345.1:0-10452 GCA_032191745.1 Picea mariana | reverse complement strand
GAAATTTCGGGTGTTGTTTGCAGGTCGTGGAACGATGGAAGGGAAATTTTGAGCCCATCTGTTCGGGAACCCCCAATTGAAAAAGTGGGTAAGTATGGAATAGGAAAGCGGTCGATCAGACTCGTTTTCGCTAATATATTGAAATTTGTAATAGATATCCCATTACCTGGAAAGATCTTTTTTGCATCTATATTGTGGAATTTTGGGTGTTGTTTGCAGGTCGCGGAACAATGCAAGGGCAATCTTGAACCCGCCTGCCCAGTAGGCTGCAAGCGAAAAAGTCAGTAAGTATTTGTAATAGATATCCCATTACTTGGCATGATATTTATGCATGTTTCTGTACAAGTTGTGTAGGAAAAATTATTATGACAGTCTCCTCGAGGCATGGTGAGTTGTTAGCATTAAACCTCAGTTATTGCATACTTGTAAAGAAGTGCAAAGGGCGCGGTCACAGGAAATAACGATTAGGAATTGGATATTTCTTGAACCCACCAACCCGACGATCCGCAAAAGAAATTCGAAGAAATGGCGAAGTATGGGAAGCAGACAGACGAGCTTCAAAATGGGGTGACAATAGTTCCACAGGACATGTGAGGACCCGACGATCAAATTGTATGTCTCGGAAGTTTTCGGTGCAAAATGTGTACCATGGAAGAGGGGATGATAGGTAGACTATGTAATACGGAAGACGGTATCATGTGAGAGTCTGGTTGTAAATTTGTATATCGCGGAAGTCAGGGTGTTGTTTGTTGATCATGGAACAATAGAAGTGCAATCTAGAGCCTGCCTACCCAGGAATCCACAATAGGAGAAGTGGTTGGGTATGGAATAAGGAAGCGGTCGGTTGGAGTCGCGATATAAAAGCACGAGTGAAAATGTGAACCGACAAGTTCGCCAACCCGCATAGCTAAACATTTTCGAAAAAATGACTAAGTAACAAGAAAGATAAAGTACATGGAAAAAAGAAACGGGAATTTGGTTAAGTATAGAAGATGGAAAAGAAGGGTTAATATATTCACATCTGTAATAGATATCCCATTTCTTGGCAAGATATTTTCTACATGTTTCTAGAGAAGTTATATACTTATTGCATATACTTGGAAATAAGCGTGAAGGTGGCGGGCACAGAAAACAACGACTAGGAATTGGAAATTGTCTGAACCCGCCAACCCGATGATCCGCGAAAGAGATTGCAAGAAATGGTCATGGAAAGCGGTCGAATGGGATTCAAAATAGGCTGACAAGGGTTTCCAAGGATTCGTGAGGCCCTGAGGGTCAAATTGTATTGATCATAACTTTTGAGTGCATATTGTGTAACACAGAAGAGGGGTTGATGTAGGAGTCCGGAAGTCAATTTGTATATCGCGGAAGTTGGGGGGCTGTTTGCAGGTCAAGCAACACTAGAAGTGCACTCTAGTTGTCCAGGAATACACAAGAGAAAAAGTTGGGTTAGTATGGAATTGGCTGCGTGAAAGAGATTCCAAGAAATGGCAAAATATGGAAAGAGGACGCAGGGGCTTCAAAATGGGGTGACAATAGTTCCCCAGAATATGTGAGGACCCGAAGGCCAAATTGCAAGTCTCAAAACTTTCATGTGCAAACTGTGTATCATGAAAGAGGGTATGATGTGGGAGTGTGGCAGTAAATTTGTATATCGTGGAGGTTCGGGTGTTGTTTGTAGGTCATGGAACAATGGAAGTGCAATATAGAGCTCGCTTGCTCGGGAATCCGCGATCTGAAAAGTGGCTAGGCATCGGATGGCTAGAGGTCGATCGGAGTCGCGATATAAAAACACGAGTGCAAATGTGAACTCGTGAGTCGACTAATGTGCACATTGAGACATTTTCGGAGAAACGACTAAGTAACGAGAAAGAGAGAGTAGAGGGGAAAAAGAAACGGGAATTTGGTTAAGTATAGAAGAGGGAAAAGAAGGTCCAATATATTCAAATCTGCAATAGATATTCCATTTCATGGCAAGATATTTTATGTATGTTTTTGGAGAAGTTGTATACATATTGCATATACTTTGAAAGAAATTTGAAGGTAGTGGGCACAGGAAACAACAACTAGAAATTAGAAATTTCTTGAACCCGCGAACTCGTCGATCTGCGAAAGAGATGTCAAGAAATGGTCAAGTGTGGAAAGCGATCGGACAGGCTTTAAAATAGGGTTCTTGAGGAGACGTAAGGCCCCGACTGTCAAATTGTATATATCAGAACATTTCAGTGCAAAATGTGTAACACGGAAGAGGGGATGATGTGGGAGTCCAGAAGTAAATCTGCATATCACAGAAGTCAGAGTGTTGTTTGCAGGTCACGAAACAATGGAATGTGCAATTTAGACAAAGGTGAAGCGCTCAGTCGAAATCGCCATATAAAAGCATGGATGAAAATGTGAACGCGTGAATCCGCTAACCCGTGCAACAAGACATTTTTGGAAAAAAAAATGACTAAGTAACCTGAAAGAGAAACTACAGGGGATAAAAGAGTGGGAAAATAGAAAGGCGTAGGGCAATTTTCGTAAGCGGGAATTGGTTTCAAACAAGCCCCATTTTTACAAAACCATCATTTTCTAGTAATTGTCAGCAAATTCTTTGTTGAAGATTATATTTTATTGCAACTTGTGGGAGTAATTGTGTTCTTGATACATTCTTCCATGACTTTAACATATTAACTTAAGTATTGAACTTCTTGCATGATGGGTTGTTAGCATTAAAGCTTAATAATTGCATGTCTAGAAACAAGAATGACGATCTTGCTGCAACATTGTGATTTGGTCTTGCTATGTTTTGTCTGCATTACGAATAGAATTGAACATTGGTTTGAAACTGTCTGAAATTCATTTTTGTTTCAATAAAAGCCCGATGGATCGACACAATGCATTGTCATATAATTGTTAAATGCTCCATTTTTAGAACAAATTACTTAAGCAAATACAATATCGAAGAACTACGAGACTATCAAACCATGCCAATGAGAAGAGGTGTTAAATTCAGAAAAGAAACAACAACCAAGACTCCAAGGAACTTTTTTTAATAGTAAATCCATTAAAAAAAAAAGAATATTGAGCAATGTATATCTATCCATAGAAATTTGACCGATTTCTTTGGGCCAAAACATTGAACATATTTTGCATAAACACAGGCACATGATTTGCAACATGCAGGAGCCATCGAGATGCTCTTCAACATGCATACAAAACTGATTACCATGCCTTTTTTAGGAAATCCTTGCAGTATTCTCCTCGGTGGGTCAATGTTAGGTGCCCTGATTTCAATATCTTGTGGAAGACCTGAGGCGACAAAGAAGCAGGAGAGTGGTTCCGTTGTGGAATAAATCCTTGGCTTGAAGAAGATGAACAACAATCTTGCGGTAAAATTAATAGTTCTCACAAGCTTCCCGTGAGGAAGAAGACAAAAAACGTTGCAGTGCAAATGGAATAGGCTGAAATTGAAAGTTAGGACACACCAAGAAACCACCTCCTCACAGTCGAAAACTTCAGGGACACAGGTTGCACGAGCAATTCCAGAGGCCCAAATTAGTCCATTTTGGGCGAAAGGAGATGAGTAGTAGGAATATGCCTTGCACCAGTGGGAGCTTTGGTCCTCATCCCCTAAGATGTTAATTGTATATCCAAAGAACATGAGAGTGGTCCCGCAATTGAATAATTTTTTGGCTTGAAATATATCTCTGGGGGCATCAATAGATCATTTCCTTATAGTGAAAGACTTCCGCCCATAACAGACTAATTTGGACCTCTGGAATTCCTAGTTTCGAGCTGCAAAGCGATTATTGCGTTCAACATCGGTTTCTTTTTTGAAACCCCTTCTTTTGGTGTTGTCAAGGTTGCCATCGTCGAGTCAGGAAGTGCCGCCCGTGATGGTTGATTTAAATTTGGGCATAGGAGTGGGAACAACGTCTGCATTGGCATCATCCATTGTCGTATCATCATCCATTAGATCATCTTCTTCCGACTCGAAATCGATCGCATGAACCTTTGCACCAACCATCAATGCAGGCAGGTAGGTTGTTTGAGCAGGCGGGGTTGCCTTGGAATTATTTCGCTTGAAATATATCTCTCGGTGCACCAAGGGACCATCAACTTGACATAAAGCTGTGAATTGTCAAAGCAGGCGGGGTTGCCTTGGAATTCTTTCGCTTGACATAAAGCTGTGAATTGTCAGAGCAGGTAGGGTTGCCTTGGCATTCTTTCACTTGACATAAAGCTGTGAATTGCAGAGCTAACAACATGAACAATAACAACTATGAAAGTTATACACAAAGGGATTATTCAAGGAGACCTAGTGACAGACAAAGAAGAAGTTACAACAGGTTTGAATCTTTAAGCACTTAAGTGGAATGTTACAAATGTAACAATTTTGGACACATGGCCAAGGATTGCAAAATGGTAGTCCCTCCGAAAGAACCTCAATAGAATAACAACAGTCACAGACAAGAAACTCAAAAAATGACATGGATAAGAAAGTAAGATCAGTATAACAATGAAGAATGCACAGTCGCTCTACAAGCTAAGCAGAAGAAACACGATTGGTATGTTCACAATGGATGTTCAAAACACATGACAGGTGATAAAGAAAAAATTCTTACATTACGAAAAGAAAAAAAATGGATCGGTCTCCTTCGGAAATGATAATTCATCCAAAATCATTGGAGAAGGCACAATCCAAATTGGGAACAAGAATGAAAAGGCACAAAATGTTCTACTGGTAGAAGATATGAAACATATTCTTCTAAGTGTGAGTCAAATGTGTGACCAAGGTCATAAACTTACTTTCGATTCAGAAAAGTGTGAGATAAGAAAATAAGGTTTGGGGAAATTGGTCAGTACAGTCGCAAGAACTTCAAACAACATATATGTGTTAAGTGAAATTGGAAATAAAAAGTGTTGTCTAGGAAAGGAAGATGAAAGTTGGTTATGGAATAGAAGAATGGGTCACATGCATTTTGATAACCTTATCAAAGTCAACAAAAGAGAAGCAGTCAGAGAAATGCCCCAGATCACGAAACCAACCAACACTTTATGCAAGCATTGTCAACAAGGAAAGCAAACAAAGACCAGGTTCAAATCAAAGGAATATTCAATAACAAGACCACTGGAAATTGTGCACACTGATCTAGTTGGAACAACTACAACAAAGGGCTTAAAAGGTGAAAAATACTTTATGTTATTAGTTAATGATTATACAAGAATGAGAAGTTAGAGAGTTATGGCCATGAGAAGTTGGAGACCCCAGGTTTGGGTAATGGACCCAAGTTTGTTTGATGGGTAACGATATGAATTATGATATATTTTCATATAATACTATTCTATATGGATAGTACATGTCATGTCATTTCTGGTGGTATGTGGAACGTCACATAACTCCTCACGGTTTGAGAGTTATGGCCTTACGAAGTTGGAGGACCCTCATATGTCATCTAGAAGCCCCAAAAGGTCAAAGCAGTCAAAGTGGTTTAAGAGATTTTAAAAGGTAAATAATAAAGTGAAGTAATGAGTGTATTATAATTCAAAGTGAATACAAAATAAATTATTTCAATAATAAATTTAATGGAGAAATTAGAAGTGGGTTAACCCTAAAATAAGGAAAGTGGGGCCAAGTGACCTAGAAGATGTTTTTAAGGAAGCTACTTGGAGAGTATAAATAAGAGGAAAGGCTCTCTCATTTAAGATACACTTGAGCATATTGAATATATATAGGTGTTTGAGGTAACCAAGGATATCTAAGCTGAAATTCTGAGGGAAGGTCAAGAAAAGAAGGCCGAAATGCAAGGAAGCATAAATTCTTTTGATGGTGCTTTCTAAGGTATGTTATTTACAGGTCATCTCACCATTTTTGCTATAAATTTTTTTCTATAATGATCCAGACCGTGAAATTKCTATTCCATTGAGAAAACTTATCCAAGTATCTGTGTTAAAAAATTCAGCTTCTGGGTCATTTTATTTTTTGAGTTACACTCCGTGGAAAATAAGGTTTGTGGGTAGTCCTGAAACTAGTCAAAAATAGGTGTTTCAGGTAAAAACGTCATAACTGCTTCATAACAGATCCAAATTCAGTGAAACCAAATGTCTTGGTTAGGGTATAGTCTTTAGTATGCTTTGTAAAATTTTTAGATCAATTCAAAAAATATTCCATGCGGGGCACGCTCTACAAGGTCGCTCTTTAGAATAAGCCAAAATTCAGCAAGGTATGCCATTTTTGCTATAACTCCTTTTCTGAGAGGTTCCAAGTAGTGACACCTGGAGAAATTTCATAAAACAAATTGAAGAACATTGTGTATCAGTTTCAGATCTTTATACATTACAGGTACAAATTTATGATTACTTCAAGTTAGGGTTGTTGACTAATCCAAAACTAGGCACGTGAGACTAAAAAAAAGTTTGATGAAAATGCTAGTTTCTTGTTGTTGAAGTTAAGGAAGGTTTGAAGGAATGTGATCATATACACCATATCTATTGCAAAGCTACAAATCAGATTTGGATGATGAAATTGATGAGGTCTTTTGGTTGAGGTACACGTTGAGTACATGGTTGAGACAAGTAGTTGATGAGTTGGCACATACATGAGGTGTATAGTTGATTATGTTGGCACATATTGATGGGTCATAGTCGATGAGTAGTTGACATGTGATTGGTACATACTTGGTACATGGTTGGATGCACTTGTTTATGGTATAGGTTAATTACAGGTTATTTGGTACAGGTTGGTGCATGGTTGATGCACTTGTTTATGGTACAGGTTGATTACAAGTTGAGGTACAGGTTGATGCATGTTTGATGCATGGTTCAGGTTTATTGGTACAGGTTTATAGCGGTATATCTCACAGTGACAGGTTGACAGTGGTTCCATCATTCTACTTCTACTTCAGGGTGGTAGGACGGGGCAAGGATAGGTGGTTGTAGCCACCTTTCGGTTGTAGTCGAAGAACATAAGGGGTTGTAGCCTCCTTCTGGTTGTAGCCAGAGAATTAGGGAGTTGGAGCTTCCCTCAGGTTGTAGCCTGAGAAACTAGGGGGTTGGAGCCTCCTTCCAGTTGCAGCTGGAAAACAAAGGAAGTTGGTGCTTCCAATGAATGCAATTCTTCAAGACATATAAGAAAAAACATTATGTGGTTTTCTCCCGATTTGGGTTTCCACGTAAAACACTGGTGTACTATGTATGTGTATGTTTGTTCATTTGTTCATTGGTTATTTACTCTGCAGTTATTGGATGATAATGCTTCATTGATATAACACTTGGATTATATGGTTAAAAAAGGATTAAATTGCTTTATTACTGATTCACCCCCCCTCTAAGTAATCCAACATGTACGCTAGATATAACTAGACCTCAAAATGGGGAACAAGGAAGTTTACAATTACTATTTTACCATTAAGCAAGAACATTATGGACATTTTCTTCTGATAGTGCCATGGTCTATCACTACCAGTTTTAAAAATGCCAAATTTCCAATATTATTGGAAATGCCTGATGGTTATGCCTAGAGGAGCAAGCTATTTCGACGATTCAAAGGATGGGCCTGAGTTATTTACAGTTGGATACTTTTTATGGGGTTTGCGCTCATGCTTCCCATTTATGGACTGAACAATCTTATGCACGTGTACATCACCAACAACTGCACCTGCCTATATGAATTCCAATGCTCGAACTCCCCAATCTCTATAGAGAGTTCTGAAAATTTCAAGCTCATGTTTCAATCCACACTGAGTCTTTTTTTTCAATTAGGGCATTGAGAAAATGCAGATACCATACCATAAATGTATAGTTGGAGACTAACTTTTTTTTTATTCGGGTACCCAAAAAAAATGCAGAAATCCTGCCATGGCTATATAGCTGGAAAACAATTGTCCAATTTGGGCACCCAAAAACGTGTAGACTCCTCCAACAAAGCCACAACTAGTCACCTTTTTTTTTTTTTAACTTGCACACCACAAAAAATATGCAAAATTCTTACTGGGAGATTGCATTTGTAGTTAGATTCTCCTTTTTGTTTCAAGTGCCCAAGAAGAGACAAAATCTCTGGAAAGAGAATTTTACAGCTATATAGATGTAAACTCTAGAGAACTTGAGTCCGATGAACATTCATTTGGGTGTTGAAGAAAAATTACAGACACACATGAGATATTTTCGTTTCCTGCCAAAGCTTGATATGAATTTATTTATTTATTTTTATTTTTTATTTATTTAATTATTTATTTATTTTTTATTTTTTCAGTCGATATGCAATATTGCATTGTCCACATTTAAGGTAAATTTGCTATGTATCCGATAATCGCACAGCATGTAGACACTGTTTTCTTTTTTCTGTAGGTATGCTTCATATGAGAATTCTGCTAACCTAGGAAGCACATCTTGTAATAGTGGCTGTCTAATTGTACAATGTACGGTTGTGTTGCCCACGGTTTAGATGGCAGCATTGAGGCAATGTCTATATATGTAAGGACATTTCTTATTGCATCGCAGACAATTAATTGTATCATCACTTATGAAAGCAGAAGCAAAAGCAGGAGAGTTGCATTTTGCACATACAGGCTCAAAGGGGGTCGAGTATGCATTCACAACAACCAAAACACCTTCAACCTGGAAACGTGATCATAGCAGTTAATATATTGAACAATATAATATACAACTGCACACACAAAAAAAACAAAAAAACTGCAGAAATTTGGTGAAGGCAATTTGTATGAGAAAAGTGAGGATGAATTTGTAGATGTATACGCACAACAGTTGTAGAGCTAGTTAGTTTCTTGAGATCCTGTACTATGTTTGCTTGCAATTCTGTTACAAATGTTGCTTGGGTTGTGCGAAAGATCCTTTCTTTAACATCTATTTTCTTTGTTATATTTTTGAAGAAAATAAGTGGAAATTGCACTTTATATAATTGTTGTTCCATTAATGAAAACAAATTTGAATAGGTGTTGAACAATTGCAGCTGCAACATGGAACAGTGCAATATTTGTGTAACTTAACCGAGATACATGAACATGTGAAAGTAAAGGACAAAACTGGATATGGAGAATGGTACCATTGCCTTGTCGTTGTCTGAGTCTCCATCTTTTATATGGAGAATGTGTTGCGAGCCAAGTTTTCTCACCAGTGTGACAACTGCGCCTATGGTTCTGATTGGGTAAATGTCATTGCTCTGTGCAAGTTGGATGATAGTTGTGTATGGAACGAAACAATATTCTGAACAAATAGCGGGAATTTTTTCCACAATACTTGTTTTGTTGAGCGATATAATCCGATCATAATCACCATGATCATAGACTGTTTTGGGCAATATATTAAAATTTCTAATGGATATCCCATTACCTGGCAATATCTTTTCTGCATGTTTTTGGACAAGTTGTGTGGGAATAGTTAGTGTGACTGTCATCAGGGCCTCCTTGTCTGTCATGTCAGCACACATAATGGATCTAGTTTTGTTTTCTTTGTCCAAGTAGGTGCTATAGATGACCATTATGTCCTCGATGAACACTTGTCCAGTTCGACAACTGTTCAAGCCCTCTATTGATAGTATTTTGGGTGTTGCAAGTTTAGACCTAGTGACATTTTTTGAACAGGAAAATTAATGTGAATGGTAGTGTGCATTATTTTTTTGTTTTCATTTTTTTCTGGCAAAAATTTATAAGTAGATGTAGAGCTTGGATGAACTATGGAGCCAAAGTTTTTCAACCAGACCTCTGAGTCTGCGGAACCTGTGCTATGTTTGGCGTCTCACTTGCACTTGTTGATACTTCTTGTGAACTGCAAAGTATGTGTTAAGAACCAAACATCAATATAGCATATAAAAACCTCAGGAAAAGTACTCAACGCCTTGAAAAAGAGATAATTTCAGATAATAAGCCTCTTCGAGGGGGCAACCTCCTTTTTCCCCACTTAAATGTTCAAGTACAAGATGATTCAAAATGAAAATGTCTCCTTGGTATATATAGGAGACTAGGAGGTATAATTACAAATAATGGCCTAAAGCTGACATAATTAAAATAACATTAATAATCTAAATTACAACTAATGGCCTAAAGCCGACATAAATAAAATAGCATTACTAATCTAATATGCCCCAATTAAGGGGTAATGAGCCAATAATAGGGCTTAACATGCCCCTCCCCTTGAGACAAATGTTGTCCACAACGCTTGAGTAACTCTGGATGCTTTTGTATAAAAGACTCATCTTCCCAAGTGGAATCTTCAGCCGGTAGTTTCCTCCATTTAATGAGATACTCTGAAATGGATCTATTCCTCAGTTGGCGAATTCTTGTGTCAGTGATGGCTTCAGGCACCAATATGATTTTTCCTTCTTCGTCAAGTTCTGGCAATATAGTTTGAACTGGGATCTTGTCACCTATAATCTTCTTTAAGCATGAAACATGGAAAACTGGGTGTACTCGTGAAGATGCAGGCGGCTCCAATTTGTATGCCATAGTACCAATC
>JASDQU010411344.1:0-10469 GCA_032191745.1 Picea mariana | reverse complement strand
AAGAGATAGAATGTTGGCTGACAGGCAACTAGAGGGTTGTTGTTGAAACTCTTAATAGTGTCATCCTTTGTTTCATCCTAGAAATAAAGAGCCTTACCGACTGTGAGGATTGGTTGTATGCCACCCTCTTCTAGTTCAAATTCATCCCACAAAGGGATCTCTTGATCTTCACCTAGTTTGGAAAGGGGGTAGAGGATGAGGTTCTTTGTGTTTTTTCCATCAGATATTGTCATGGACCCTGACCTGCAACTGATAAATGTGTTGGTAATAGCCAACCAAGGTCTACCTAGGATCAAGGGGTTCCCTCCTAAACATGTTTTAGGCTACAACACTAAGAAGTTTGTTGGGTATTCCCAGGAGTCCACATATATGGTAATATCTTCTAGAACCCCTTTTGGTTGTATTTTGGACTGATCAGCGAGTTCCAGCACAGTGGGGGTGGGTTTTATGCTGGTAAGTCCCAATAGTTCCGTAGTTTCTTTGGTTATGATGTTTATTGCAACACCCAGATTGATGAGGGTATTAGGGATAATCATTTTTCCAATATAGATAGTTATTGTTGGGTTCCCGAGGTCGTCATATTTAACAAGTGTGGCTTTACCCATCATGAGTTCTGACAGTTTTCCCATTACCTAAACTATAAGAGGATTCCTGAGTTTCCTACCAGGCTTCTTGACACACAACTCCCTCATTGTTTTGGCGTAAGTCATGACATCTTTAATGGCATGCTGGAATGGGATTTTGACACACATGTTTTTAAATTCGTCGAGGAAGTTGAACTATGGTTGAGGAATGATTCTAGGAATTGTTAAACTCTCAGGGTATGGGGAAATTTTAGTAGTGGTAAGGATAACATTCGGAGTTTCAGCTTGTTTATTAGTAGTTTTAGCATGAATTGGTTCAATGTGTTGTTTCATTGGTTGCTCATGGGTTAGTGTTGTTTCTCTTGGTGAATCCATTTGTGTGATCACATGTGATGTTTCTTGATTTATTACTCTCCTTAATCATAATTGTACACTGTTGCATTCAATAGGGGAGATAAAATATGTGGGGAAAGTGGGTGTTTCTATTTGTTGATTTGCCTCATTATTTGTGTTTGGTTTATTTTGGAGAGGTAGTTGGGGATGTAGTGGATGATTTATTAGTAGTATGCTAGATGAGAATGGTATTGTTTTTTGTTGTACAGGTAGTTGGGTTTGTATAGGAATTTATCCTCCATAATAGGGAGAAACTCGCCATCTTTGGCACCAAGGAACTATTTTATTTGGATACTATATCTAGGGTGTGGGATATTGTATCTCGAGTGGGCTGGGAATTTTCCATGGCGCTAAAGCGTATTGAATATGTTGTGGACTTTTTGGAGTATACATATTATTCCAATTATTGAAAGATGAGGATGGATCTTGAATCATACTTGGTAAATGTGTCTGCCATGGATATTTGGAGATAAAATATGTTTGCTTAGTTTCTTCACTCGATCCCTAGAATACTTCTTTCAATCCTGGAAAAGATGGGTAAAGTTTTGTTGGGTGATGTAGTTCAAAAATTCCACAAACTTCTACACTATCAAGGGGGAATGCTTTATGAGGATTCTTATCTATACATTTGGGACAGAATATCGACAATGCCTTTTCTTCTTGAACTTGCTTCTGTTTTACTCACAATACATATAATTGTGTAGTTAAAGAGATAAGGATGTCATTTTTAAAATTTTCAAACAGATTACCAATTTATGCCCTTGTTACTCCTCCATTGGTTGATTTATGTATCCTGGAAGAGGCATCCCATGCTTGAGTTTTGTTTCTTGATTATCCTCTTGAAATACTTAGGAAGAGAGCAATGATTTCATCATAAGGTTCCTTTGATTTGTCTCCCTTACCCATTAAATTGATCATATCCAGGTAGTCATCTCTCATCCCTCAGATCAAAATTGTTTTCAAAATATCCTTATCCAGAACACTATGCTTGGACCTATGCAAGTTATATTGGAGGTTCTCAACATAGTCCTCCAATATTTCTTGTTCCTTTTGGGACATCTTGAAGATTTCCTCTATATGGTGTCTTTTCCTACAATAGTCTTGATATTTTCCCAAGAATATTTGTTTCATATTGTCCCAAGAAGTGATAGAGTCATAACCTAGGCCCATAAACCATATTAATGCATCTCCCTTCAAGGTTGCAGGATTTTTTTTTAGCTTCTGAGAATTTGAATTATAATCATAACTTTGACACAAAATTCCAAATTCAAACAGAAAGGTATTTGGATCCTCGTTGGCCATGATGTGAAAGTTTGGAAGTGCATACGTGGGAATATTTTTCATTGGTGCCTGTCCTGGAATGTCCCCAATGAAGAATTCAAAAGTGGAGACTATTTCATTTGTATTTGTATTCACCTTTTGTCTCTACCAAAAAATGTTAAGTATTTTCCAATCTGGCCTGGAGATGTCCTCTAGTTGTGGTGAATTTTCCACTGATTGTTCAAGGTGCCCTACAACACTCCCTTGATATAAAAGAGGGTTGTAAATGGGAGTGTCAATGTGTTGATTGACCTCTAACTTTGAGTTTGAATACTCCTGATTTTGCTCTTCAAAATCCCCCAGGCCCTCTTTCAAATATTGATATTCAACTTCTGCTGCTACTATAAATGATTCACCATGAAAAGAAGATTGGGAATCAATTATTTTTTGTAGTCTAGTCTTTTGACAATATTCCCATGAAGTTAATGATTATTCCTTGGATATCATATCTTGAATGAATGTCACCCTTCCTTGATCATGATTTATTTTTCTACCATGACCCCTTCTACCTATGGGCTTAGTATTTATGGTGACACCATGTTCTTCTCCTGATTTATTCATGCACCCAACATATCCTGAAATTAATCAAGACAATGTAAGCTATGCTTTTGTGCCTCGAATAGCCTCCTAGGAAACATAGCCAAAATTTTGGTGTATTTAATCATGTTATTAAAACATCCAATACATTTAATTGTCAACCCGAGGTGTGTTTCTTATTGCAAGGTTATCATGCAAAATATATGGATGCAACAATTCCTAGACAACACTATCCTGAAATCTGGAGAGCCAAACCTTACCAGTGAATGTACACTATGGATTAATCAAGGAAAATTGGCTAAAATAGAATTTTTTCTAGAATAAAACCACAATAATAAGAATGAAACACACTTCTTCTTAAATGAAACACTGCATCTAAATCATGTTTGTATGGAAACACTCTGATGTAAATCAATTCATACTTTACTTATATCAACATGGAAAACACGCTTTTTGTAAATAAAATCAATTCTCACTTGCATTGAAATGGGAAACACACTTGATGGAAATGAAATAAATCCTCACTTGCATTGAAATGGGAAACACACGTGCTAGAAATGAAATGTAGAAATATTTTTGATAATAAATCACACTTTTAAGGTAAATCACTTGTTGAAAGGAAATAAGAAAACCATGTTGTGAGAGATGAATTAAAATTATATGCACCTATTAATGGCTAGAAATAATGCCTACAATTTCACTACATTTCATTAACCTCAACAAAAATGAAGATCATCAATTATATTGTAATCTACAATAGTAATGCTAGAAATAAAATTGAGGCCAAATTACATTTGAGTAACAACAAATCACATCTTCACCAAAGCACTCAAAATCAATTATGTATGACAATAACAATAAAGATAATACCTACAAGAAAAGAAAGTAAATATACCTACTAATAAAATGCCAACAACCCTGCTAAATTGAAGGTCTCTTCCTCCTTAGTAGCTGGGGATGAAAAAGTTATAGGAACTAAAACTTGATCCCACATCAAATTAAGCCACAAACTAGCCAGATATTTATTACTAAAAAATTAGGAGGTGTGGATACAAATGTTTTTCTTCATCAATGAAACTAATTGTTCCCTAAAAAAAGACTCACTCGGAAGTGAAGATGCTCTTCTTTTTAAAAGCTCCCTTATCTCATTAATATTGGAAAATTGACAATTATGAATATCCTTGAGAATATTTCTATTCTCAAGTTGTTCAATGTTGTCTTAATTAAGAAGATACAAAGTATTTCTTGTAATCGATCACAACTAACATGATTTCTTAATTATAGATTTTTCCCACTAAACTATCCTATTATATGGGCTGACAAAATAGATTTACCACATATAATAATCATTACTCAAGAATAGCCACATCATCAAAAGGGACCATTCATTTCCACAAGGGCTCATAAGTCAACGACTTGATCAACATCATCTCGAGCGATCTTCAAATAACATCATTAGCTCGTTGAGGACATTGACATTGTTAGGAGTAACAACATTTCAACACTTCAAAGTAATATCAGCTCGAGTAACAACATATCAGAGTAACAATGTTGCAGATTAACAACATATCGGAGTAATAACAACTCATAGTAACAACATTGCGGACTAACATCATCTTGGAGTAGCAACAGTTCAAAGTAAAAACACCTATATCAATCGGTTGTCCTGTAGAGATTCTCAATACTCTATTAGTAATTAACCAAAACAACCATTATCCTTCCCAAAATGCAATGAAAATTAAATGAATCGAGTCATCAAGTGAACTTAGCATACCATGATATAAAAAGGAAATATTATGGAATGTAATGACTATGAAAATAACATGGCTAGTCAAATAAAGGTGGATAAAATGGTAGCAAAAGGGTGGGACAAGGGTGTCAATTCCTGCACCCAATAGAGCCTCCATGACAACTTCAAATATGTTGGCTGATAAGATTTGGGCCCAATTAAATATATGCCCTGCTTCAAATACATGGTGGGAAATAGATACCCACTCCAACTTGAAATGTGTGGACCCTTCTTCTCCATAAAATATGCAAACAAATGTTTCCAACAACCGGTAGGATTCCTTGAAATATTAGATATGATATATTCTACTATCATTTACAATGAAAGACTTGTACTCATCCCACCATTCTTTGATTAGCTCTATCATTTTTAGATTTTCCTTCCTGAAGGTATCCCGAAATTATTTGTTCAAGTATATGTCAGGTTTCTGCAACTGATACCTTTTATGAATTTCTTCGAGTAGTAGTGAGGCGATTGGGACTCCTGCTTCATTTATCACTATAGACGTGCTCAAATATATATGGTAATAAACCCATACAAATGAATCGTTGTAAGGTAAAATGGTTGGCCTATATGCAATGGAATAAAGCCCACTTTCCTTAATGTTCTTGTATACCTTTATGTCCTCGTTGTCTGGGAGAAAATCTTCCTAGATGAATATTTTATATATTTCATCCCATGTTGGGAATTTATGAATACCATTGTGGTGATTGTTATTTGTTAGCAGCAGGTTTTATAAATTATTTCCTTACGCAAAGACATTATTAGTGGCTAGCTTTCCCATCCCCATCCATGCTCTCGACATTATGTGCTACTGAGAACCTATAGAATTCAAGACAATGTAAGGGTTTTGTAGTAGAACTTGAACTCACTGTAAATTCACAGAGTATCAGAAACATGAATTATCAATTATCGGCAAAGAGTTTTAGCATGCTTCTTTTACACACTTTAACTCAACAAATATATATTAAGTGATTTCATTATGTTAATAGTAATTTCTCACCAACTTTTCTCTTATAATTAATGAATTTATCTTCAAACTTATAACAAGCAGGAAAAGTACAGGGCCATCAATGTCTTCGGAAGAACAAGCTTGCAGGAAAATGGGTTTTCAAAAGAAAACGCTTGTGGGAAGAAATTGTTTAGAAGGAAAATCTTGCGGGAAAATATTACTTCAGAAAAAACCTTTTCGGAAAAAAACCTTGCAGAAAAGAAAGCTCGTGGGAAAACACCTTTCAGGAAAAGGATTTTGGAAAAGAAAAGACTAACCACTCGAAAGAGAAACCCAAAAAATATTCCCTGAAAGAATATTAGAGACTCAACCTCGAGAAGATTCCTAAGAGGTTTAATGAATAAAACAATGTATCAGGTCCAGCTTAAAAGATAAGGGTCAATATTGTCACATTAAGTTATATACATGTATACAATGATTTTATAATAAGAAATATTAAAAAACCTTAAAGAAATATAAATTGAACACTTTGGTCGAGAAAACCTTTGAGGGAGAAACCTTGTGGGGAAACCCTCTTAAGGAAAATACTTCATTACCTTCTAATGGGAAAAATATGAATAGGAGAGCCTGACATACTTGTGGGTTTTGACTTTTGAATAAGCCATGAGGTAGTAACAATCAAACTTTCCGATGAAGTCAATCCAAAAAGACAAGACCTGTGGATTTCATATTTTGGGGGAACCCTCTAAAATATCTACTCAACATTCCAACAAGGAAACTATGAAGAGGAAAACCCGTTAGTATTTTAGGCTATGGGTTTCAATAAAACCATGAAAGGTGAAAAAATTAGCATTCTGATAGGAAAATCCCGCGAGGATGCATCTGACAAGCTTGTGGCTTTCGATTTTGTGGGAAAGAATGTTAAATGGTGGTTATGACTTCCCAATAGTGAAAACCCGATAGACGAATCCTGATAGGATTGTGGCCTTTGGGTTTCATAAAAATATGAAGTACATACAAACTCAACACTCCGATTGGGAATTCTTGAATAGACAATCCCAATAGGATTGCGAGTTGGTATTTTTTTTTTAACCAACATGCATATGAGAATGAAACAACTTTGAGTATAAGATGAAATAAGATGAATCTAAATAAATTTGGGATAGATATAGATTGAATAATATGATCATTCTTCAAACACCACATTCACATCCAACTTTGTTTGCATTTTTCTCCAATGTATAACTTGAGAATTTATCAGGATTTTAAAATATGTGTTCATTTCCAGGTTTCCACTATTTGACATTGATCCCCTAAATCTACACTCTATTATATAGAACAAATTACATAGTTTTAAGTGTATTTAATAGAAGAAGTTTTCATTTTTATCTTCCTTAGAGTGAATAATCCCCCTTTTCATCCTCATACAATCAAGATAGATGGGGGGTTGATCAAAAGTAAAAAACAAAAAAACAAATTTAAAATTAATTCAAGTGACACAAAAGGGCATGAAAAGTAGAAACTATACAGATGTATCATAAAAGAAAAATATAATTTCCAAAAGAAAATAACATGAAAGGAAAGCTACTATATACAATACTACATCACCATAGGTGATCATGAAAAATACTTCTTTAGAATTTGACCATTGATAGGGGGTTCCTCAATATCCTCTTTTAAATTCTTGAGCTTGAAAGTCCCAGGTCCAATTTTCTCATGAATTTAATAAGGACCATAGTTGTTAGAACTTAGTATGCTTACCCTTAGGCTCATTGGATTTGTCCCACTTTAGAACTAGGTCCCCAACTTGAAAATCCTTATTGTAAAATGAAATTTTATCGAACCATCATTTGATTATCTGTTGATGTTGGTATAAGTTTCTCTTGGATTTATCTCTTTCTTCCTCCAGATTAAGAAGAGTGTCCAATCGTTGTTGCATAACTAGACAATTTCTATCTTGGGCTGACTAGGATAGTTGCAGGGAAGGAAACAATATGTGGGTAGGTAAAATAGCCTCTTTACCATACATTAGGAAGAAAGGAGAATTCCCTAAGGATTCTTTTGGAATCACTCTATCAACCCAGAGGTCATTTGGTAAAGCTAAATGCCAACTTCTTCAATGATTGGTTACAATGTTTTTAAGGATTATGATCAAATTTGTATTTGTAGACTCTGCAAGACCAATTTTCCGGGGACAATATTTGGTTGCATATTTAATTTTTATATTATTTTCAAGGGAAAATTCATTTAATTTTAGTGATGAAAAATATTTTGCATTATTAAACACTAGTGACTGAGGGACACAAAACCTGATAATGATGTGGGATTCAAGGAAAAAAAATGTCTGGTTCCCATTTACTCTTTTCATAGGCACAAATTCTATCCACCTTGTGAAGTAATCATTTGTTGTCAATATGTATTTGTGGAGTTGGGATGAATTTGGATTGATTTCCAAAATGATGTCTAAACCCCACTATTGAAAGGGTCTATCAACTAAAACAAGTTGTTAATCAAATTCAAGATTTTTCTCCCTTCCAGTTGACTACTGGAAAACCTCACACTTTCTGGAATATGCATAAGAATATTTAAAAATTGTAGGCAAATAATATCCTACTCTAAGAAATTTGGGTGCAGTAGTATCCCCTCCAAAATGTCCTCCAGTAGGACCATCATGCAGCTCATGGAAAACCATTTCTGCATCTAGTTTTTCAAGACATATCAACATAATATTGTCATAATTTCTTCTGAAAATAATTCCATTGATAAACAAATAATGTGAATATTTCAGTCCGAGAGCTCTCATATTTCTAGTTTCTAAATATTGGGGGGCACTACCATGAGTTAGGAAATATTTCGTCTCATAGTACCAGGAATAAGTAGGAGTAGGGATGTAGTAAACTTTGTTTTCAATTAGATATCCTTCATTATACAATCCTTCTTCATCATTTTGTTCTTCTTTTGACTTTGCTACAAGTTTATAGAGTCATTTCCCTTTCACGTTTTGGTAGGCCTAATATTTAGGTCATATTCTTGCAAGGAAGTCATCTAATGATTTTGTTTCTCTCCCAAATATTTTTTCACTAGCTTATTTCTGACTGTAGAGTAAGGGACCACCACTTCGGTTCACTATTTCAAAAGGTAAGGCCTGAAGTGCTTCACTACTTTAAATACAACATAAGAATGTTTATCCACTCCATGACAGTTCATTTCTTCCCCTTGTAATCCTGAACTCATGAATGCAATTATAATTTTATTTCCTTCATCATTTTTCTAAGTGAGAATGGTTGTAAATGCAGTGTCAAAAGAAAATGTATATACGATGAAATCTTATCAAAAGAAGGGATCATTTAAGTTGTTTATTTTGCTATTTCTTCCCTAATATTGATGAAGGATTCTTTTTCTTTAGGGACCTGTTTGAAATTAGCATTCTTCTTTATCACGTCCTGCAAAGGATTTTCTATTTTAGAGAAACTTGGAATGAACCCGCATACAATATTAATCTTTCCAAGGAAACATTGCATTGATTTCTTATTATGTGGAAACAAAATCTTTGAAATGGCCTCTGTTCTTTTTGAATCAATCATTATACTTGAATTGGGAACCACAAACCCTAGAAATTTTTCATTCATCTACTACAAAAATGGACTTCTTTGGGTTAATAGAAATGTCATATCTTCTACAGTTGGCAAAAAGTTTCCTGAGATGATGGACATGATACTTTATATTATTTGAAAATATAGTAACATCATCCAGGTATACTAAAAAATATTTACCAAACAATACTCTAAATGATATGTCCATAGCTGTAACATCCCGCTCTTACGCGCACTGAGAAAAATTATTCTTTGAGGACACTTGCTTGCAAGTGATCTGGATTATTATACTATTGGGCGTTTGATTATGATTATGAGGCATTATGGATATGATGACATGTTATTTTATTGTATTGACATAGACAGGTGATATTCACTCAGTTCTCCTGAGTGTGTAGGATTTGGTCCTCGAGGATGCTAAGGCATCAATGAAACCCTTGGACTCCGGATCGAGGCAGGGAGTGGACTGTCGGGGTTTGATTGTTGTATGTATATGACATATGATTAGATTTTATGATTATGGATTTTATTCTTACATTATTCGTTGATGATGCAAAATGACGATAGCTTGCCGACTAGACTAACATGTGGAGTAGAGGGCTCACGCATGATAACCAAAGACGTTGAGGGAGAGGGGTGGACAACAACCCTGCCACAACCTACTAGCACTCCCATAATGGCTCGAACTATAGGTTAACGATTACCTAGTTCGAGAAGACCCACGATGTCGTGAGGGCAGATTGCGACAATCGGTCACGATGATTCTAAGGGGTGCACAATAAGGCAGGGGATTTATTCCTTAGAGGTCCTTAGTCTCCCACAAGATCACCTGACGGAGTATTGACTCCAGGGATTTTTTATGTCTACCAAGTCAGTCAAGAGGCGAGTGGCACCCTTGGAGCACATAGTGCATCCTGAAGGGAACGTCGCGCAAGAAAAACGAAAAGAGGCAAGTGGCACCCTTGGAGTAGGTAGTGCGTCCTGAAGGGCACATCGCGCAAGGGACAAAATGAGGCGAGTGGCAACCTTGGAGCACGTAGTGCATCCTGAAGGGAACGTCACACAAAGGAAACAGAATGAGGCGAGTGGAACCCTTGGAGCACCTAGTGCATCCTGAAGGGCACGTCTCGTTGCTAAATAATAAATGAATAAACCTATATGGCCTTAGAACGAATAATGTGATAAGAAAGATTTAAAAAAATTTCCCTAATAAAATGTCGCCCAACCTAGGAAAATAAAATCTAGGTCTAAGTGATACTTGTGGTAATATATATATATATATATATATATATATATATATA
>JASDQU010411332.1:0-10469 GCA_032191745.1 Picea mariana | reverse complement strand
AGATCAAAGAATTGCTCCATCTGAAGTATCCATGTGATTGGGTCCTTTCCATCAAACTTCCTCATATCAATCTTAGGAACGTGGTTGGTCTTCAAACCAAAGTTGGAGTTTCTCCATTCTTGATTCACCTTCCTTGTGTCCTCATCATGAATTTCATGGGATGAATTTTCACTTTGGGGTGTCTTCTCTGTTACAAAATTTTTCATTACTTCCATGATCTTAGCTTCCATTGAATCCATCTTAGCTTCCATTGAATCCCTCATCTCTTGTAGTTCATCTTTGGTTACTGTCTTCTTTTGTAAATCATTTATGTCCCTACGCATTTATTCACCTTCACCAAGAGTCCAATTAGGATTTTCTAGAGGCTTATTTGGTGTAGAAGGTCCCTTTTTGGGTGGCATGTTGGTCAAATATCACTTTTGAGTCTTGATTTTGAGGTGGTTCTGCTAGACAATATTTATTCCGTTCTATCTCCCAAGTTTCGGCCCTTCTAGGTATGAAACTTTCTTTTAGGTAGTTCTCTGATATTTCTTCTCTGCAATGCCACAGGTCTGATCAAAATTGGATGTGCCAAGTGGAATTTACGGTAACTTCCTCACAACTTGCCAATTTTTGGCCTTTCCAGGAGATCTCACTTGTATAGAATGCCTCGCTCAAAATAATTGATATAAAATTCTGAAACTCGTACCCAAAATACTACAGACTATCCATGATCCAATGCAACTAGTCCCACTCAATTTGGATACTCTATCAAGAAGTTATGCTTGTTTTACCTGGAACCCCTTCTTGAGGCTAGTCAATAGGACTAGTCAGATACCCTATCTTACACAAGGTGTATCTACAAATTTAAGATGACCCAGAAGCTGAAATTTTTACCATAGGTACTATACTAATTTCTATAAATGGCCTCCAAAGGATAGGGTCTGAAACTTTATAGAAAATGTTTTATAGTGAAAATTCCGCAATGACTCATTTCAGGATGATTCCAGAACCCTATCTTGGACAGGATGTATCTCCGAAATTATAAGGCCTCAGGAGCTGAATTTTGAACCCAACGTACCTTGATCCATATACTAAATACCCTCCAAGAGGTTCCTTCTGAAACATTGTAGAAAAAAATTTATAGTGAAAATTCCGCGGTGTCTCAGATGTAGCAGCGAAACCCCAAGACCTTGAGCTCTGATACCATATGTTAAGAACCAAACATCAATATAGAATAGAAAAACCTCAAGAAAAGTACTCAAAGCCTTGAAAAAGAGATAATTTCATATAATTAGCCTCTTCGAGGGGGCAACCTCCTTTTACCCCACTTAAATGTTCAAGTACAAGATGATTCAAAATGAATATGTCTCCTTGGTATATATAGGAGACTAGGAGGTATAATTACAAATAATGGCCTAAAGCCAACATAATTAAAATAACATTACTAATCTAAATTTCAACTAATGGCCTAAAGCCGACATAAATAAAATAGCATTATTAATCTAATATGCCCCAATTAAGGGGTAATGAGCCAATATTAGGGCTTAACATGGCCTGAGCTAAAGAGTGTAACCAAGATACAGAGCTTCTTGGGTGCAGTCCAGTATTGGAGGAGATTCATTCATAACTTCTCTTTTATAGTAGCTCCTTTGCATGCCTTAACCAGTGTGAAGAACACTTTTCAGTGGGAAGGAAATCAACAAAAAACTTTCAACATTTTGAAGGAGAAGATCAGTGCCGCACCAGTATTAGCACTGTCGAATCTTCAGCAGCCTTTTGAGATCGAGACAGATGTCAGCAGATACACCATGGGTGCAGTATTGATGCAATATCATAAGCCTATATGTTACCACTCTAAGACTTTTAACCAAGTTGTTGTTAACTATCCTACATATGATAAAGAGTTGCATGCATTAGTTCAAAGCATAAAGAAATGGAAGCATTACTTGTTAGGGAAGGAAACAATTATACATACAGATCACCATCCCTTATAGTATCTCTAGGAAAAAACCAAACTGCAACAATCTCGGCACTACAGATGGATGGGTTTTCTACAACAATTTCATTTGGTAATCAAGTATAAGAAGGGTACAAGTAACAAGGTAGCCGATATTCTTTCTAGACCTCCTATTGTTGCTTCTATTATTTTGAAGAATACTTCTTTATCTCATGATAGCTATGTAGAACAATATGCCATCGATGAAGAATTTAAAGAAGTATACGATAAGCTAACCCATGGTGCACAAGTAGAGAACTATTGTTTGTAGGGAAAGTTACTCTATCATCTTGGAAAGTTATGTATTCCTACAAGTGAATGAGTCCATGTGATACGAGAAGCTCATACTTCTCTTGTGTCTGGGCATTTTGGGGTAGGAAAAAATATGGCTCATTTGCAGAGGTTTTGTTATTCGCCTCAAATGAAAGCAATTGTAACTAAATATGTAAATGGGTGTGTGATGTGTTCTACTTGTAAGCCCACTAATAGAAAATTGGGGCTATACTCACCACTTTTTGTTCCATCCCATCCATGGGAAAGTGTCTCCATGGATTTTGTAGGGGGTTTACCAATGACCAGAGGGGGTCATGACTATTTGTATGTTGTAGTGGATAGGTTCAGCAAGATGTGTATCGTGATGCCATGTAAGAAGATCACTGCTGAGAAGACTGCTAATCTCTTCTTTCAACATGTTTGGGTTCACTTTGGGTTACCCACATCCATTGTCTCGCATCAAGATACTCGATTCCTTGGGGATTTTTGGACTAGCTTGTGGAGAATGATGGACACCAAATTGAAGAGGAGCACTGCTTTTCATCCACAGACCGGCGAACAGACAGAGGTGGTAAACAGAACAGTGGTACTTTTGCTTCAAGGCTACTGCAACAAGAATCTTAAGTTATGGGATGAGCAGATACCCTATGAACAACATGCTTATAACCGAACTTTACATTCATCCACTCAGAGTTCACCTTTTGAGACATGTTTTGGGTACCTACCAAAGGTTCCTTTGGACTTGATGTATGGGATAGATGTCGATGTGAATGAAGAACGAACAGAGGACAAAGCTCGCAAGTTCATTCAGAGGATCCAACAGATACACCAGGCAGTCAGGGAACAATTGGAGAAGAGTCAAGAACAGTATAAAGCTCGGCATGACAAGCACAAGGATGATCACCAGTTTCAGTTTGGAGATAGGGTATGGCTTCACATCTGCATGGAATGAGTGAAAGGTGAAGGCAAGAAACTCAAGCCCATTCGATATGGACCCTTCACTATTATGGAAAAAAGCGGCACTAACGCTTTTTGTTTAGATCTTCCATAGTATATGCAAATTTACTTAGTTGTGAACATAGAGAACTTGAAACTTTTTGAGCCTCCCATGATCATGGATCAAGATGAGGAAGTTTCAATACCTTCAGTTGATGACTTTTCACCTAAGTACTTAGATGAGTTACAGGAAGATATCATCCTGGAAAGAAGGACGAGGACTTCACGAAGGGGTGATGTTGATTATCTTCGAGTAGGCTTAAACGGCACACATCCAAGTAAGGCAAAGTGGATTGAGAAGGATAAAGTGAGGGGAATCTTCCCTCACTTACTAGTTGATTAATGAAATATTTTGGAGGTCCAAAAAGCTCTCAGTCAAAAGGCGTGATCCAAAAAGGTGTTGATTAAGGTTGGTTGTTATTGATGTCAACCCTTGAAGAAAGCCATGTAGCACAAAGGTTGGGTAATGGACCCAAGATTGTTTGATGTAAAGATGACTCGTTATTGTCTTTTCATGGTTGATAATAAGTAAAAATGGATGAACTTCAAATTGGCCCCCTTATGGCGAAATCCCTCACGGGAAGACGTTTTGCGGATTGAGTTATCCTAGAAGTATGGTTAGAGAACCCATCCTTATTTGTGGAATAATGAGATGAACGCCAGTGAATTTGTCAGTGAAACTATCCTATATTGATATTGCTTGTCATGCCATTTTCGGTGGTATGTGGAACGTCACATAACTCCTCACGGTTAGAGAGTTATGGCCATGAGAAGTTGGAGAACCTAGGTTTGGGTAATGGACCCAAGTTTGTTTGATGGATAATAGTATGAGTTTTGATATATTTTCAGGTAATACTATTCCATATGGATATTACATGTCATTCCATTTCTGGTGGTATGTGGAACGTCACATAACTCCTCACAGTTTGAGAGTTATGTCCTTACGAAGTTGGAGGACCCTCATATGTCATCTAGAAGCCCCAAAAGGTCAAAGTAGTCAAAGTGGTTTAAGAGATTTTAAAAGGTAAATAATAAAGTGAAGTGATGAGTGTACTATAATTCAAAATGAATACAAAATAAATTAATTCAATAATAAATTTAATGGAGAAATTAGAAGTGACTTAACCCTAAAATAAGGAAATTGGGCAAAGTGACCTAGAAGATGTTTTTAAGGAACATACTTGGAGAGTATAAATAAGAGGCAAGGATCTCTCATTTAAAACACACTTTAGCATATTGAATACCTATAGGTGTTTGAGGCAACCAAAGGATATCTAAGCCGAATTCCTAAGGAAAGTGAAGAAAAGAAGGCCGGAATTCAAGGAAGGATAAATTCTTTTGATGATGCTTTCTAAGGTATGTTTTTTTCAGGTCATCTCACCATTTTTGCAATAAATGTTTTTATAGAATGATTCAGACCATGGTATTTCTATTCCATTGAGGAAACCTATCCAATTATCTATGGTAAAAAATTCATCTTCTGGGTAATTGTATTTTTGGAGTTACACGTCGTGGAAAATAGGGTTTGTGGCTAGTCCTGAAACTAGTCAAAAACAAGTGTTTCGGGTAAAAACGTCATAACTTCTTCATAACAGATCCAAATTAAGTAAGACAAAATGTGTTGGTTAGAGTATAGTCTGTAGTATGTTTTGTAACAGTTTTAGATCAATTCAACAAATATTCTGTGTGTGGCACGCTCTACAAGGTTGCTCTCTAGAATACGCCAGAATTCAGCAAGGTGTGTCATTTTTGCCATAACTCCTTTTATGAGAGGTTCCAAGTAGTGACACCTGGAGGAATTTCATAAAAACACTGAAGAACATTGTGTATCAGTTTCATATCTTTATTCATTACAGGTACAAAGTTATGATTATTTCAATTTAGGGTTGTTGACTAATCCAAAACTAGTCTTGTGAGACTAAAGAAATGTTTGATGAAAATGCTAGTTTTTTGTTGTTAAAGTTAAGGAAGTTTTGCAGGTATGTGATCATAGGCACCGGGTCTATTACAGAGTTACAAATCATATTTGGATGATGAAATTGATGAGGGATTTTTTTGGGTACATGTTTGAGACAAGTAGTTGATGAGTTGGCACATACATGAGGTGTATAGTTGATGATGTTGTTACATATTGATGAGTCATAGTTGATGAGTACTTGACACATGATTGGTATATACTTGGTACATGGTTGGTTGCACTTGTTTCTGGTACAGGTTGATTACAGATTGTTTGGTACAAGTTGGTGCATGGTTGATGCGCTTGTTTATGGTACAGGTTGATGCATGGTTCAGGTTTATTGGTACATGCTTACAGCGGTATATCTCACAGTGATAGTGTCATAGTGGTTGCATCATTCTACTTCTACTTCAGGGTGGTTGGATGGGGCAAGGACAGGTGGTTGTAGCCACCTTCCGGTTCTAGCCGGAGAACATAGGGGGTTGTAGCCTCCTTTTGGTTATAGCCAGAGAATTGGGGAGTTGGAGCTTCCCTCAGGTTGTAGCCTGAGAAACTAGGGGTTTGGAGCCTCCTTCCAGTTGCAGCTGGAAAACAAAGGAAGTTGGTGCTTCCAATGAATGTAATTCTTCAAGACGTATAATATAAAGCATTATGTGGTTTTCTCCCGATCTGGATTTCCACGTAAAACACTGGTGTACTGTGTATGTGTGTGATTGTTCATTTCTTATTGCTCATTATTGGAAAATATTTATACATTGATATAACACTTGGATTATTTGGAGAAAAAGGATTATAATTACGCTATTAGTGATTCACCCCCCCTCTCAGTAATCCAACAATTGGTATCAGAGCAGGTTCCTTCAGAAATCAGTTTAACCACTGAAAGGTAGATCATGGAGAGTACCAACTCATATAAAAATGGAATACCACACTTTGATGGACAGAAGTATGTTTTTTGGAGCATAAGGATGAAGACATATATACAAGCACAGGAGTTTGAAATTTGGCAATCAATTGTAGATGGATACACAGTACCAGTAGTTCCACCAACAAATGAAAAAGTAGTGAAACTTGGTCAAAATAATTCCAAATCTACAAATGCACTTTTGAATGGTATTAGTGAAATATTATTCACCAAAGTTTCACATTGTAAATCCACCAAAGATATTTGGGACAAGCTTCAAAATATTTATGAAGGAGATACAAAAGTCAAAGCAACAAAACTTCAAACTTACAGAGGTCTATTCGAACAATTAAAAATGAAGGAAGATGAGAATATTGTAGCCTACTTCTTAAGAGTTGACGAAACAATGAATGTAATCATAGGATTGGGAGAAGAAATCGAAGAATTTGTAATTGTTCAAAAGGTACTAAGATCTCTTCCTATGAGATTCAACCCTAAGATATCAGCACTAGAAGAAAGATCGAATCTGAACTCAATAAGCATGGACGAACTGCATGGAATCTTCACAGCATATGAAATGAGAACTGAACAGGAAAATACAGATGTAAAAGAAGCAACCTTCAAAACATCCAAAAGATCAAAGCAAAAGAAAAAAGAACAAGAAGAATATAGCAGCAACAACAACGTCTTGAAAGATGATGAAGAAGTGGCCAACTTCGTCAAAAGACTGAACAAGGGAACCAATGGTAGGTGTAGAGGTAAGTTTCCTTTAATTTGTTTTAATTGTGGTGGTATTGGTCATTTTGCTAACAAATGTCCTCATAAGAAAAAGAGAAATGATGAAGGTTACTCAAAAGGCAAACACACATATAAAGGCAAAAGAACTACAAAGAAATATTTCAAGAAAAGCTTATGCATCAAAGAAGACATCTCGTCATCAGATGAAGATGAAATCAGTGACAGTGAGATAGGAAGAGTTCTATTCATGGCAGTAAAAGATTCTGACAAAGAAGACTCCGAAGAAGAATATGAAGAAGCCGAAGAAGGATATGAAGAAGTTGAAGACGAAATTGAAGAGGCGGAAGTTGACTATCGAAAAGAATTAATGTGTGCCATAGAAGTTATCAGAAGAGAAAAGAAGAAGAAAAAAAACTACAAGCAGAACTAGACAAGAAAAAGGACACTCGAGAAATAGAACAAATGATCACAAGATTGAAGGTTCAAATAGGAGAAGATAAAAGAATTGAAGAAGCACTCAAATAACAACTAGAAGAAAAGAACAAGATCATTGGAAACTTGGAAGCAGAGATTGTCACATTAAGAAAGGATATTCAAAAGAAAAATATGCAGAATAGCTCAAAAGTTCTGGATGACATTATCAACATTCAAAAATCTCATCTTGACAAGTCTGAACTTGGATACAATCAGACATAAAAGGGATAAAGCTCCAAAACAATAGAGCAAGAAACAAATCCAAAAAGCTATGCAAAAACAATCAAAGGGGATAGGAAGATGTACAAGGAAGATTACAGGGACACTCCTCCACCGAGAAGATTCAAATTTCAAAATCAACAACAGACAAATAGGCCTCAAGAAGAAGAAGGATTCATAAGAGCACCTTCTTTCATAAAAGCACCTTCTTTCAGAAGATCTTCAACTCCCAGGTATCAAAATATATTTTTTGGTTTATGTTATGCATGTAATAATTTTGGACATAAAGCTGTGAATTGCAGAGCTAACAACAGGAACAATAACAACTTTGAGATTCATACACAAAGGGGTTACTCAAGAAGACCTAGTGACACACAAAGAAGAAGTTACAATAGGTTTGAATCTTTGAAAACTGAAGTGGAATGTTACAAATGTAACAATTTTGGACACGTGGCCAAAAATTGTAGAATGACAGTGCCTCCTAAAGAACCTCAACAGAAAAAAGTAGTCATAAACAAGAACCTTAGAAAATGACATGGATAAGAAAGCAAGATCAGTATAGCAATGAAGAATGCACAGTTGCTTTACAAACTAAGCAGAAGAAACACTGTTGGTATGTTGACATTGGGTGTTCAAAACACATGACAGGTGATAGAGACAAATTTCTTACATTGCGAAAGAAAAGAAATGGATCAGTCTCCTTCGAAAATGATAATTCATCCAAAATCATTGGAGAAGGCACAGTCTGAATTGAGAACAAAAATAAAAAGGCACAAAATGTTCTACTGGTAGAAGATATGAAACATAATCCTCTAAGTGTGAGTCAAACGTGTGCCAAGGTCATAAAGTTACTTTCGATTCACAAAAGTGTAAGACAAGAAGAGAAGGTTCAGGGAAATTGGTCGATACAGCTACAAGAACTTCAAACAACATATAAGTATTAAGTGAAATTGGAAATAAAAAGTGTTGTCTAGGAAAGGAAGATGAAAGTTGGCTATGGCACAGAAGAATGGGTCACATGCATTTTGATAACCTTGTCAAAGTCAGCAAAAGAGAAGCAGCCAGAGAAATGCCCCAAATCACAAAACCAACCAACACTTTATGGAAGCATTGTTAACAAGGAAAGCAAACAAAGACCAAGTTCAAATCAAAAGAATATTCAACAACAAGACCACTGGAAATTGTGCATACTGATCTAGTTGGACCAACTACAACAAAGGGCTTAAAAGGTGAGAGATACTTTATGTTATTAGTTTATGATTATACAAGAATGATTATAGATTTCTTTCTCAAGAACAAGTCAGAAGCTTTTGAAAACTTCAAGATCTACAAGGAAATGGTTGAAAACGAGATGGATTCAAGAATCAAATGCTTGAGATCTGATAATGGAGGAGAGTTCACTTCAAAGGAATTTATGGACTACTGCAGTAGTCGTGGAATAAAAAGGCAATTCTCTATTGCTAGGACACCTCAACAGAATGAAGTTGTTGAAAGAAAGAATGAGACAGTACAGGGAATGGCTCGAACAATGCTAGTGGATTCCAAATTGACAGATATATTTTGGACACAGATAGTGCATACATCAGTTCACATTCAAAACAGAGTAATGCTCAGAAACAACACTGATAAAACTCCCTACGAGCTATGGAAAGGAAGACCAGTTGTTGGTTGTGGAGCCTGATTATCTTCCTGATTTAGAGGTCTTTTACTTTTAGTCGTGTTTATACCCCATGAAGTATTTACACCCCAGAAGTATGTACACTCTTCCACGCGGGGGAGTGCAGAGGGGGGGTACCCCCTCTGCAGGGTCCGGGGGGGCTATCCCCTTGGCTGGGGGATCTGGGGGCAAGCGGGCCCCCAGCGGGGGTTCGGGGGCGAAGCCCCCGAAGCAAAAATTGCCTTGTAAAAGTATATTGTAATTTCATTGTAAATCTGGACCGTTCATTATAAGGTCACAGATCTAACAATAGAGATTATGTTAGGGTTTTTTTCCCTAGAAGGAAACCCTCTTTTATGAGGGAAATGTATTGAGGCTAAGTATGTTGGCGAGTATTGTATTCTGAGAGAGGAGACTGTGAGAGAAAGAAGAGGAAGTTACAACGGGTTTTGCTGTAGGTTGTATCCCTTCATTTTGCTGGATAATAATAAAGAAAGGACCTGGAAATTTCTCTGGTGGACGTAGCCCACACTGGGTGAACCACGTAAATCTGTGTCTCTCTTGTATTATGTATCTTCTGTGTTTTGTTTCCGCATTTGTTTTATTTTATTGCCTCGCGGTCCTTTTTTTCTAACAACTGGTATCATAGCGTAAGGTAACTCGTAGGAAAAGAGGGTTCCTGGTTCGAGTGGGAGCAATGTCAGAAGATGGAAAGTTTAGGGTTGAGAAATTTAACGGCCAAAACTACCAGTTATGGAAGATGCAGATGGAAGATTATTTATATCAGAAGGATCTATTCCTACCATTGAGTAGAGTAGCAAAGAAGTCAGCAGCCATGAAGGACGAAGAATGGGAGATTCTTGACAGAAAGGCTCTAGGAACGATACGGATGAGCCTGGCAGCATCGGTGGCTTTCAATATCTCGAAAGAAAAGACAACGAAGGGTTTGATGGACGCATTGTCCAAATTGTATGAAAAACCCTCGGCGTCCAATAAGGTATTTCTAATGAAGAGATTATTTAATATGAAGATGTCGGAAGGTGGGTCTGTTGCAGATCATTTAAATGAATTTAATACGGTTCCTAATCAACTAAGTTTTGTAAAAGTGGACTTTGATGATGAGGTTAGGGCTCTTCTAATCTTGTGCTCATTGCCAGAAAGTTGGAATGGCTTGGTCATGGATGTAAGTAACTCTGTCTCTGGTTCAAATACTTTAAAATTTGATGATGTTGTTGGTGTTATCCTTAGTGAGGAAATGCGATGGAAAAGCACA
>JASDQU010411331.1:0-10469 GCA_032191745.1 Picea mariana | reverse complement strand
CAGTCTGGTGCGCAAGTTTGGAGGAGGGTTGTAGGTGCAGCTATAGCAGCAGCTAGTTTCAGTATTGGCTTGGATATCTCTTGGCTAGGGTTTGGAACATCTGATCAGTCTTTTGTGATGCGCTATCCTTGGGGATTGATGCGCTACTCTTTGTTTGGCTATCTAGCCTAGGGTTTTCTTCTGAAGGAATTCTCAGGTCAAGGTTAAGGTGCTTGGAGGGAGGCTTCGGCCTGTGGTTGAGTGATGAGGGTATCGTCAATGGTAAAATGAGCACACCATCTTCTATATTCTAATAGTACTGTCATGAAGGATAGAAGGTAAGGAAGATATAATTCAGTGTTTTCATTTTAGGATTCATTATCTCTATTTCACAATGTAAAGAGAAAGATTTTAAAACACGAATTAATATGATGACTAAATTAAAGGTCATTTCTTGTATTTGAGTTAAATTTAAAGGAAAGGGAACATGCATGATATGAGGGAAAACATAAAGCTATTAACAAGGTGAGGCATCAATTTAAGAGGAATCTCACGTTGTAACAGAAGACTATGAAACAAGAATATATTAATGAAGCATATGATATTGAAATCTAAACATTTACAGGTCTTGTATCTGCTGATAACTGAGACAGAGGAAAAACTGTAGATGATTTAAATGAAAATAATAATAATTCCCACAATAGAGGTTGTGCTAAAATGTGGCAGAGCATTCATCAATTAGATATATGAAAGAAATATGAAAAGACAGGGGAACACATAACTCAGACGTGACAAAATCTGGAATCTTCAATATGCATTTCTATTAATTTAGAGCTTCTTCAAAATTACTTTCATCAAAAAATGTCTTTAAAATCCTCATTTCAGTCTTCGCTCCTTCTATTTATACAAGGTCATCAACACTTGATAGTTAACAACCTCCTACTTTTTAGGAGAAAAGTAGTTACAAAACTGCAACTTTAACCATTGCATGATTAACTTTGCCTATCTATCATTTCAATAGTATAAGCTTTCAGACGATACTTCATTGTTCATTCGAAGTCTCTTCCTCCTTTGATTATATACATTCAATACATTTCTCCAGAAAATGAACAAAATTTCTAGGAGGTGTTGGAAGATCCTTAGTCTCAAACAGATAAAAAATTCTTTGTATTTTTGGAAGCTGGTATTCAAATCCTTTATCGGAAAACCTGATCACTTGCAATTTTAAATTGAGCTATACCAACCATCTATCTATTAGGTTGGCATTGATTTCCTTCAACTGTGAAATTTTTGCCTGAATCTCTTGCAAGCCTTCTTTGCAGTTAAACTGTTGTTTCACAATGTTTATCTACCCCAATGGCTGAGAGAAATCATTTCTTTCGATACCTAATGCTTTCTTATCCAAATAATCAAATATTCCCTCATAGTCGTCTTTGATTTCTTTGAATATCTTCTTTTTTTCAGATGTATTTGTTTCCCATGCCTTGAGCATGACGTCTCCTCTTATCTATTCAGTGACGAAAAGATTTAGATTTTTTGACACCTCTCTGTTTGCTGAACACGTGACTACTTTATGGAAAGTATTCCTTGTTGCTTTAGCCTATTTTTCCAGTAAAATAATATTATCAAGGGATTTTCTTACCTCTTGAAAGTAATTATGGATGATCTCTATTTTGGAGATTAATTTCTTCTTCTCGGCTTCTATCTTTGTATGCGCTTTGAGCGAGAGGGTTTGGAAAGCCTTTAAGTCTAAAACCTGTCCTTCTGTCAAATTTAAATTAGCCTGTAGCTATTTTACGATCTCCTCTTGCTGAGAAACCTGTGCCTGACTTGCTCATATCCTCTGGTTCATTTCATCCAGGATTGATTTGAGCGATTGAATTTCTTTTCTTTCAACAGCTCTGGCCTGCTCCAAGCTTTTATTCACCTCTTCTCTAATGTTTTACTCAGCATTCTTTAACTGGTCTTGCAATTGAGATATTGTGTGGTTACTCTTATTTATCTTTGATCTCATGTTCTCCATAGTAAAAAGGTTTTTTGTTTCCATGGCTCCGATGGAGCCTGCTACCTCTATAGACCTCTTCCAAATTATGGCCATCTACCAAGGCCCTATGATTTTTCACCACACCCCCCTCTCTCATACACATCTCTTGTTTTAGGACAACCTTCCTCTTTTTCCTGAAAAAATAATCAGAAGGAGGGATCTCATCTCTGGAGATAGGGGTGAGGTCACCAACATATATGGCTCCTATATGTGGGAACCCAAAGGCAGACTGTAAAGGGGTTAAGGAAGCTATGGGACTTCCTATCTCTGTAGATATTGTCTCTCCTATGGCCTTAGGTATATTGACATTAGCAATATGTGATGAAGGAGGAGTGGACTTACTGGACTCAGGAGGTGTCCTGGGCCTCCTCTCTGCTTCCGTCTTTGGATTTTCTGTCTATAAGGGCTCTTCACTTTGTGAAGACGTTTGTGTCTCCTGAGGAAATTCTTCAGGATTGAATTTATCTTTTGCCTCCTATCCAAAACCTAGAGGAGTATCTTCTTGTTCCCGAGGAAGGGTAATTTCTTCTCTTTGCAGTACTTTGTGTAGACCGCTCCCTCTATGCTTCTGGAAGGTCTGAAAACTAGCTTGCAAGTTGTACGGTAGTATCCGTACCCTCTCTAAAACTTTCTCATATGTCCTAGTCCCTTTGAACATGTCATCACAAGGGGAATTCTCATGTTCATAAACCTTCATATTATAGTGGGCCATGTGTTTTCCCACTAAATGGTAAGGGTCATGCTTCCTATGTTCAAGGTCTACCAATTTGACCTCTTCCAGCGCTGCCACCTCAACTTTGGAATGAACCAAGTTGAGAAATGAAAATTTTCCAATCTGAACGAGAAAGATTGGCCAAGACTTCTTTTGAGCCATCTTTAGTTCTATCCCAATTCCACCTGTTACTATTTGATGAGCTACCTCCCTGCACACCAGTCTATCAGGGAGGAATTTTGGGAGTGCATGTGGAGGAATTGAGCATCCAAAAACTCTGATGTAGGAGAAATTATCTTCTATAAACTAGTCAACAACTACCCTAAGGCTTCCTATGACAAAATATGAAATGCGGGGTGGTGCACAACCGTATAGCATCTGATGTAGTGGTATCACCACGAAATGAAAGATTTCATAGAATGAGTCCTGGGCGTATTCTTCCCAAAGTTTAGAATGCTATTCATGAATAGGTTCCGAGTAAGTCAGATTCCAACTCCAATTCATTAAAGGGAAAGGAGCTATGAAGCATATAGCATCCATGATGTATGCATACATATAAAAGGCTGCTAGTCAGCCATTGGATCTTGCAGTCTAATATTCCATGATCTCCTTCGCTATGTTATTAGATAAAATTTTAACCCAATTAAAACTGTAACCTTCTGCTGCCTCGTGCAAAAGATATACCCATTATACAGGGAAATGGGTAGGACTTTTCTTTCTAAAAATTATACATAACATCAACTCCACATAGACCATATACTTGTTTAAAGAGGCTATGGCGTAAACACCATGCGTGTCGTCCATGAATTTTTCTTCGTTTCTCCACCAGTCTTTGATTATGCCATGATACGTTTGGTTGGACTCAAAACATTCTTTCCTTTGAAACTCACTCACGAAATATTTATTATAAATATACTTGGGATTGGGAGACATTTTATACATTACTTGTATATGTTCCGGTCTGAAAGAGCCAATGACGACCCCTGAACTGTCTAGAATGCTTCTTGTCTGCACATCTGTTTTCTCTAAGGCCCAAATGATCATGTCATTATACGTCATGAGTCACGACCGTGTAGCTACTTTTTAAAGTTCAGACTTCGCTACGTCTCAAAGTTTGTTGTTAGCATCATGAGGGGAATTCTTAATTTCATAATCCAGATTTTTAAAAATTTGCCTCTAGGATTTTATGGAATCGATGGCATGCGGTATTGTATCAGACATAAGGTCTTCGTCTAGACTCGAGATTTCTGCAACCTCCTCACTTTTCTTGGTGCCCTTCTTAGGCGCCATGATGTTTTCACTGGACTAGAAACCTGTTTACGGAGAAAATGTGTATAAAACTTGATAAATGCGATTTGCTACAAATGTAAAGGATAAGAATGAAGTTTGAAACACAGAACCTTTATTTACCATTAATTTGTGTTATGACGAGTGTACTGATACAAGCGATGACAAATTAATTCTTTAATGGAAAGATATTCCTAGAGATACGATTTCACGTCAAAAAGTATCTTCATTTACCCATTATTAATACTACCATATATCGGCGATTTCAAAACTGGAATTTCGAAAATCGCTGCCCTCCTCAATTCCTGAAATGCGAAAAGCATATTAGTTATCACTAATCATGTTTTGAAAACAACTTAACCTTAATCTTACCCTTTGTTTAAAGAAAATGCGATTTCACATTTTGGAATTTCAGGGATCCTGTTGTCAGGAGATATGTCATAAGCAGACCCTGGATTGCGAAATTGCAATGGGATTATCTAGGTGCAAATAATTTGTATTAAATCCTTAATTAATCAAGATTAGTGAATAATTATTTTTTACTTTTACTTTTCGAAAAATCGAGGATCGAGATTTCGATGGATGAGATTTCGAAAATTCTTTAGTAGAGAGAAACCTGAATCATGAAAGATTAAGGGAAAGATAATTGCATTTAAGGGTTTAATTAATGATGGATTAAAAATTACTTTGTGAAAAGTGACAGAAAATGTGACATTTATTTCTTCCCCCCTTTTTACCTTTTTTGTATTTTTTAATATGTTAAATGACTTCGATATTTCGACACCGAGAAAATGGGGTTGTTGAAGATCATACCTCGAGAGGAATTGAATCTCGAAACCTGAAAAGGAATGGAAGATTTTGACTCCCCTATTTGGACTAAGGGCGGTTCCATGAGTTAGGAAAATATGAAACTTTAGTTTTAAAGGGTAGAAAAATTTAAACTTCATGTCAACATTAGGTTCCATCTAGGGATCTCACCTCCCTGTGGGATGAGAAGAAAATGTAGACCAAGTGCCTTCATTGGGTAATGGATTCAAATATTTGTCTCTATGATACAAATCAGGAGAAAATATGAATAAGATTAGGGTCTCAACATTAACTTTGAAAACTCTTCAAAAACAAAAATTCTGACTAACTTGAGCTGAGTTTTCAATAGATTTATTCTCCTGAAACTGACCTCAAAAGTGTGTAAGATAATTGAAACCGAATCAACCATCCTATTAGGTTTCATGTGATTTTGTTTGCATCAAGGTAAGTATTTGCGTTGTATCCGGTAAGGAGATCCTATAAACCCATGATGAAAATCCAGCCGAAAAGAAGAGAAGTTACCAGAGCATCATGTAACTCATGTATAACAACTTTTATCATATATGAGGATATTGCTTCACTGCCAGCGAGCCTGTTCAGTACCCCGGTGAAGTTATCTGACTTCCCACATTGAATTTCCTTTCACCACTTCATTGTTTCCAAGCATTTAAATGCTGAGATGAGGGTAATCAATATAATGAATTTCCTTTCTTCATCTCTTTGAACTAGATGGGGGCAATCAATATAATGATTTTCCTTTCACCATCTATTTGTATTCATTTTTTTTTGAATTGGGGGAAATTAATGAGTATACAATACACTCGGGAAGACATCTGTTTGAAAAAGAATCAAAGTCTATCAACTCATTTAAATAGCTCTTGGTCAATCTTCTCACCTGCCTTCAAAAATCATGAGCTTCAGGGAAATTCTTAAGGGATTCCTTTTGACATCTAGTGTAGGGAAATTCCTTGAGAAAAACCAATCAGTTATTCCTGTTAGGATAGCTGATAAGGTTAGGATTAACCTAGACATGTTTCTGACCCAGCTAAAGTGAAAGAACAAAAACACATCTTGCTCTCTTTTCTTGAAAGTTTGTTCGAGAGTTTTCAAGACCAAAGGGAGACCCCTCTATTGTTAGGAAACTTTATGATTATACCTCCATGGTCAAGTGGGAAAAGGATTTAATGTGGTCAAGGGGAGGATAAAGGGGTTTTTTTAGAAAAAAATGTTGTACATATGACTATTCTCAGAGATTTTCTTAATTATCTTTTATAACCTTTTCTTAAATCCCCCTTTTATTTCTTCAAGAATTTCTTTGATTGAGTTTTTTTTTTTTTTTCGACAAAAATGAATCGATGTTTTATTCATTCGTACTTATTAGGGATTTTATCTCAAATTTTGAGATGGGATTTCATACCTTTATTAGCTTTTATATTGACAGCCCAAATATTACTCGTTCATTACCTTTGTCATTGTGAGATACTTGATAGGAATACATGCGTTTGTCACCATTTCAGTACCTCGAGTCCACTATTTCATGAGAAATTTTCCCTGTGAATAACATAACATTATAATCGTTAGGAAAAGTCATGAAAAGAAACCTCTACTCTTTTCTTCTTCTCTCTCTTTTTTTTTTCCTTAAATCTTTGGTATCTATACAAAAAAGCATGAAAACAAACTGGTATGTACAATTAGGATTTAGAAAGACATTATTGCATGAAGTGTTTAAGATGTCGCCCATTTACAGGGTCATTGAGAATATCTCCATCCAAGTTTTCTAATAATCAAACATTTTTTCCTTCAAAGGGTTGTATCTTGTATGGGCTAGACCAGATCAGATCGAATTTGCCATGTTTTACAGCGTCTTCTTTCTTGGCTTCCCATTTTAGGACCAAGTCACCAGGGAGGAATTGTCTATCTTTATCTTTCTAATCGAATAAGGCCTTCATTTTATCCTAATATCTTTGCAACCTTTCATTTACTTCGGCCCTATTTTGCTAGACTTCGACCAGCTAGTTCATCCTTCTGGTAACATCATTGGGTTCTTCATTTGAATCCTGCCAGAGTTTCATTATTGGTAGAGCAAGATTTATTGGTAAAATGACATCAGTGCCATATACCATCTGGAAAGGGGAAATCCCAATTGATCTTTTAGTACTTATTCTATTGGTCCATAGAGAAAATTTTAAATGGATATGCCACACTTTCTTTGTTTCAGTCAAAACCTTTTTTATCATGATAATCAGGCTTTTGTTGGATGATTCAGCTAGACCATTACCTTGTGGATAGTAAGCCATTGAGTGTCCTAGTACAATGTTATATTTTTGGAAAAAAATTATCATGGCCATTGACTTAAATACTTGTGCATTATCAGTGGCTATTTTTTGGGGACAAACAAACCTAGATAAAATATTATCTTCCAAAAAAATGATTACTACCAAATCAGTTGCATTTCTTGTGGGGATAGCTTCCACCCATTTAGTGAAATAATCAATAGTAGTTAGGATCCATTTGTGCTACACATTGGAGTGTGGATGGATTTATCCAATGAAATCAAGTCCCCATTGCTGAAATGGGGCTTCGGTTTTAACTGGGATTAGAGGCAAAGCTGGGACCTTCTCTTTGCATGTGAACAACTGACAAGGGACACAATTTCGAACTTTAGTGTTCACTTTTGTGAATAATTTGGGCCAGTAGTATCCATCTCTTAAGATATTATAATTTGTTTCTTACCACGCATGATGTCCTACACACACCCCAACATGGAATTCATCTATAACCCCTTCTATTTCGACTAAACACCTTAGCAGGAAACCCAAGGGGTCTTTCTAATACAATTTAGCATCTATGATATAGTATTTTACAGCATGTAGCTTTAGCATCCTATATTTAGATGGGGTTAACTCACTAGGACATTGAAGCGTGAGTAGGTAATGGACGATGTCATGATACTAGGATGAAGTAGAGAACTTGTCTTGAATTTCGGTTGTAGGTGTAGTGACATCAAGCTCGTCTATTTCCAGAAATCCTTTGGTCTGTTGCAGCTGATTTATCCCAAGTGATTTTAAGTTCAATTCGACAAGCAATTTGGCCAAATCATGACCTTTGAGAATTTTGGTTGGTTTGACTTCTAGGTCAAACTCCTGGATCTTAGCTAACCACTTGCCTCTTCTTCCATCACTGTCTAGTTGCACCAGGATATCTTTAACAGAGCTAGAGGGTCATAAGCAATAACCTTTGAGTGTAACACGTAAGTTATAAAAGCCTTGAGATATTTCACCATTGCATAGGCCTATTTCTCCAATATATTGTATTTCAACTCAGAATCTGTGAGACTTTTGCTGAAAAATGCAATAGGCCACTCAAAACTCTCCTCATTTTTTTGTAACAACACATCAGTGATAGTATGTTCTGAAGAAAAAGAAAAAATCAAAAACTCTTTTGTGTAATCTGGGCTCGCCAAGACTGGTGCTTCGCTTATTAATTTCTTGATGCATTGAAATGATTCTTTAGCTTCGCTTATCCATTTCACTTCACTGTATTTTTTGAGCATATCTGTTATCAATTTCATAATTTTAGAAAAGTTAGGGATGAATATCCTCAAGAAATTTATTTTTCCTAAAGACTGAATTTCTTTTACATTTCTAGGAAAATTTATTGTATCTATTACCTCAACCCTTTTGGGATCAATTTTGATTCCATCTTTAGACACGATATGGTCCAAGATTTTACCTTCTTGCATTGCGAAATGAGATTTCTTGGGATTGAGAGACAAACCAAATTTTTGGCATTTCTCAAAGGTTTGTTTAAGGTGCATTAGTTGTTGTGCATCAGATTTGGAGAACACAGTCAGTTCATCAAGATAGATAATCATGAAATTCTCTCTTTCACCCACGAAAGCAATATCCATGGCTCACTGAAAAGTTGCCCCTTCATTCATTAAACCAAAAGGCATTTTATCATACATGAAAGTACCCCAAGGGGTAGTGAAAGCAGTTTTTTCTTTATCGTCCTAATGCACTGCAATCTGATTGTAACCTAAAAAACCATCAATCATAGACATTCTGTTAGCTCCAACTACTTTTTCTAAAATGCGATCCATCTTAGGTAATGGATAATTGTCTTTGAGGGATGATCTATTCAAGTTTTTGAAATCGACACACAATCTGATCTCGCCATTTTTCTTTCTCACTAGAACTAGATTAGCTACCCACTCAGAATATCTCAGTGGGACTATGATTTTGGCATCCATGATTTTTTTTGACATCCTTTTCTATCATCGGTAATAAGATAGGGTTGATCTACTTGAGTTTCTTCCTAAAAGGTTTGATGTTTGGTTTTAATGGAATTTTATGTTCCATGATGTTTGTATCATAAGTTCTCAACTCGTCGTAAGACCAGGCAAAAACATCTTTGTATTTTTTAAGAAACTCAACATATTTACTCTTGATTTCAGGAGACATGTACCTGGATACCTTAACTAATCTAGGACTCTCTTTAGTACCTATATTTCGATCTTCAACCTCTTCTGGTTGAGGCTGTAAGGTGGTCTTCAAAGGGATTCCATCATAATTAAAAATCCTTTCTAAGGGAATCGGGCCCTTGGGTATCTGATTATTTTTTAAAACCAACATACGGTGATTTTTGATTTTATCCTAGAACTCTTGGGGGTCTTCCCCTTCCTGCATGGTCCAAATAGGGTCATTTTGGTTCTCTTGGTCAATATATGTTTCGGCGAACTCGTCTACTGTTTCTAAAAAAATTCGTAGTTTTTCATCATCCTCAAAGACTTTCCAATGCTGTATATTATTGGGTATGGAAAGCCTATGTCTCATTTGTATATGATATTTAGTTTGAAGGCAGTGGGAGGTGTGAAAGTCAAAGTAGCTTTGGCTAAAGCATCAACCTTTTGATTATCTTCTTTCAGAATGAAGTGACTATTTACAGAGGAGAATTTTTTTTTTGATTATGTCCCAAACATAATTTTGATATGACCTTAACCTAGGATGTTTAGCTTGGTACTGTCGATTAGCCTGTTTCATGATAAACTTTGCATCGCCAAAACTTCCAATTTTTTAATTTTCATTCTCCTAGCGGCCTCTAACACTAACAATAGATCTTCGTACTCACATATGTTATTAGTGTGGTCAATGTTCCACTGTAGCCTATAAGAGAAAGGGATAACGAATTGGTTATCAAGTGCCACAAAACATACTCCATCCCTAGCTCCAAGATAAGATGAGGCACCGTCAAAAAACATTTTTCAAACACCAGCGCTATATACATCATGTTCTATTTGTTCTTTTTCTTTTTTATTTCCTGTACAACTTTCTTCTAAACATGCATCAACATCATCATATATAGATAATATACAATTACCTAAATCCCGATCAACAATATATACGAGATAATTATTTGGGTTGAGAGGGTCACTAACCATAAATGCTAACCTGGTTTCTCTGTACAATCATGTGAACTATCCTCCAAAAATGGGAATTGTTGTGTACCTCATATCAAGTTGGAGGGTGTTATCACCCCATAATTTATGGGAATCATCTTATGACTTGGATATTATCTGCACCTGGTGATTTGGTTCACAAATGATATGGCATTCTTCAAATAATTTGTGAAAAAGAGAAT
>JASDQU010411324.1:0-10469 GCA_032191745.1 Picea mariana | reverse complement strand
AAAAGGATCAAGAGTAGCCTGCTCTGATACCACTGATCCGGATTATTTTCGGCACGAAATGAGAGCAGAGATATAATAAAGAAATGCACAGAGATATTGCAAATATTCAATAATATAACAGAAATGTATCAGAGATGCAACCATAAACACAGATATATGGTAATACATGATTTCTGTTAATCATAGAAATGTACAGAGACTGTAAAAATACAAAGCGAAAGACTCGCTAGAATGGTGGCAGCTTATCTCTGAGAAGAGATGTGACGGCTACTCGCATTCGCAAGAAGATGATCACAATGAGGCTCTGAAGGCCCTTTTACAATAAACGGGAATACCAAAAGTTGTATACATCCAAAAACCTAACCCTAGGAGATGAAGCGCCAAAAGTCATGTGGGCCCCGTTTGGGTAAGTGAGTATATCAACTTCCCGGGGTCGTAACTTTTGCATACGATTTTCGTTTTAGGCGTGTGATAGTTCCTTGGAAAGGTATCGTCGAGGAGATTCATTTTGGGGGCTCAATCATGCCTTTGGATATCATTGAGAACCTTGATCTCTAAAAACCTTCATTTGGGCCCTCAAAATGGCCTTGGAAGTTAAAACCTGCTAAAAATAGTAAATTGCCAAAATTCCCAGAAAGTTGTTTTGAGCCATTTGGAAAAGGTGGGTGGCCACCGATATCCACCTGGATCAGTTAAGCTGTAATTGCATCTCATTCTATTTCTTTCAGTATTGAGCCTATTGTCAGTTCCCATTTTCACGTTATAAGCCTATTACCTCATCATTTTGCATCACTAGCCAAGTAGAGCCTTGTTTATATCCTTTGCAGCTTGACACCCTGTACCCTAAGAGGAAACATTCCCCCGAGTTTCGATGTCCTGCATGCACCTCCTTAAATTGAGTATAGGTATGTTCCATTGTTGGAACTAGTTGCTTACTTGTGACATGTGTTTCCTCCTCTGTATCATAACATTCATTTGCCTATGAAAAAAAAAAAAGATAGGTGAGAAAGGAATATTATCTCATGTTGGCATCATTTGTTTCTCCTTTGAACAAAGCACAAAAGTTTGAGTCCACTTGTCAACCAAATTTTGGGTTTAGCATGACCCTAGGAAGTTGAGCTAGCGGGAAAACCCCCCCATGACTGCACCAGGGTTCAGAATGTAGGAAAATCAATTAACCGTCTAAAAGTAAACTACTTCTCTAAACTACCCCAAACATACCAAAACTCATACAAGAAAAGAAAATATGAGGGAGATCAGGTAACTATACCTCTACTCCGCATCTGATGATGATCCCCTCACACTTGAAAGCTTCGTTGACTGCACGCCTCCTCCTAGGGCTGACCTCCATTCAAAGATTTACAAACACAAAACTACAAGCATATTATTTCATATACAAATTGGGGTTAGATGTTAGAATGTCAAAACATAAACCAATAAAAGCATTCAATACACCATGATTTGGGACAGGAAAAGTAATTCTTTTATTAATAACTCAATGATTATACCTTTATAATCAAATCCAACTACTACTCCAAGAACCTAGTCTGGACTCCTCTTCACCAAGCTCCAAGTGCACCTTTGTATGGCTTCTCCTCTCAACCTTATGATTTCTTCCTGGGAAGTGAATGGATTTTGATGGAGGAAGAAGGGCTAATGGGGAAATGCTGAGGCAATTCTCACAAAAGGGGTTGCAATAACTTGGGCAAGGAGGGGATGTGAAATGGGTAGAGTTTCACTATTCTTATGTCTAGATGTGGAATGAGACCCCAACACCTCCTTTTATATGAAAAAATGATGGTTATTTGGTTGGGTGGCGGGCCATAGGCGATGGATTAGTTGGGAAACTACCCAATAGCCCGTAATCTCAACGAATTCCTTGTAAATTTTTATTTTTTGCAACTTTTGCAAGTATACATGGGTTGTAATGGTGTAGCATGCATATGTATGAGAGTTGTAGTGGTGCATAAAGTATATGTACGCGGGCAGTAGTGGTGCAGGGTGAGTACATCTTCAAAAAAATGGTTTTTAAGAAGAGCAACTCAGTAGTGCTTTGGAAAAAAATTCAAGTAAGAGGGCCAAAGGCCAGGTATGCATGTGTAGATAAATTTAGGGTTATAACATATGAAGAGTTTGATTGGTGGCTCCTACATCACACAATTTCATTATCAAGTCTATTCTTTCGGAGTCCTCCATATGTCTCATGCTCTTGTTCAAATGATGTTTATAAGCCTGTCTCATCCATTTCTTAGAACTCTTGATTTTGCATGTCGGCCATACCCTTAGTGTGCCTCAAAATTGCATGAAGTTGTAGTCCTACCGTGCACCCTGGTCGTAAATTTTATTATGGGTAGGTAACCTTGAACCTAGCAATCGACATCTCCTCATTGGTCATTGACTTAGGGTTTTCCCTTGTGTTTGACAACAAGAAATCTATTCACACATTGGGATTCATGCAGTGTCTTGGGTTCCATTAGCCGTATTGGTGGTTTCCTCACCTTTGTCGACAATTTTCATTATTGGATGTTATTCAGAGGGTATTTTCCATGAATTGCTTGCATCTCATGCATGCGAAAGACACACAAGGTTGTTGGTTCATGAACATGTTCTTCGTTTGATTTCCTCCAAATCATCCAACTATTTCTTTGTACCTCATGATGACTAATGAGAGATTCCTTAATGCTCTCATTTCAATAGGTCTCCTTACATAAACTTTAGCTCATCTATTTTGGAAACGATACCTAGAGTCCTATGAGTACCTAGAGGCTTGCAGTCATTAGTGGCAAGTTCTCTCGCCATCAACAGTTGGGAATACATCAATGTCCCATGATTGATGGATTCTTCAAGTGTTAGAGCTCAATACATTTATTCAAACTTGTAAGAATGTACTTGGTTCCTTGATACCTACTTTCATTATCGGTAGGTTGTCTCGTATTTGTTAACGATATACCTTAATGAACAGTAATCAAACAAAGTCTCATTGTGTTCGACCTCAACTCCTCTATTGACATAATGTATACTTGCACCTTTGGTGGATCGTGTAGAATACTTGAAGACATTAGTTTATAGTCACATATTTCCTTAGTTGTTGCTATCATTCATTGGACCAGTACCTATATGACTTTAGTGATCATGGGAGATCAGATTGTACTCCATTATATACAGATATCTTCAGATTGATTTTGAGACCAGTTTTCACTGGGCCTTGTTCATGACTATGACATCTTATGGCATGTATCTACTTTGTATCGCCTATTCATGGGCGTGAATAGTTGTTTGGTATATTTCCACATGTATCTACAGTGTAATTTAAATTGGAAGCCATGTGTACAAAGTCATTATGGATTGTAATATTCTCATGAGCAACTAGTTTTTCCATCTCGGACTCTATTACTCCACTTCTGGGAATTATAATGTATTTCGTCCATCATAGATACTCCTCTAACCTCACACATTAGGGAGTGTCTATTATAGCAATATTTTCCTCACCCCATGCAACTTTCTCAAAAGGAATTTTCCATTTCCCTATGCAGACTTGAAGTCCCCTTTTGCACTTCCCAGAGCTAAAAATCATATTTTTACACATATACATGCCCTATCAGTGATACAACATGCATATATGCAATTTGCACCACTACAACCCACGTACATTGATTTTGGTGATAAAAATTAAAAACTGTGTCGGGTTTTCATATCACGTCACGAGATCCATGATCCTTGACCTTCCATACACTGGAAACGTTCTAAATCATCCCTTCAGTTCCATTTGAAGGCTATAAATGGGCCATATCCAAATCATGGAAGAGGAGAAGAATTCGAATTTTGGGAGAAAAGTTACTCTGGATAAATTATTCACTTCATATTGAGTCTGCATCCCTTTGTCCTTTAAAGTCTTAACACATTGTCTAGCCCCCAAGCTCTTCCCTCTTTGATGGAGAACCTCATTGTCTCTCTTATGTGAGCTTGCCTTTGGTGGAGGATTGAAGTGGTGGAAGCCCAGTTGGAAGGGACTTAGTTTCTTAGTTCTGAGGCACACCGACACACAATTTTTTCATTCATACACTTTTGTTGATCATATTTTAATAGAAATACTCTTTTCTCGTCCAATTAATATCTTGCAAATATTTGAATTGTTATTCCATGGGAATATTTGTTATGAATGTTGATGGATTATGCTATTATATGTTCTAACAATATATATTATCACCATATGTTTACATATATTGGTTTTCGAGGACAAGTTGCAGGTATAAATCTTTGAGTCAAGTGCTCAACAGTGGTCTTCATCAAATGTTTGGACGAGGTAGGCTCTTTATCTTGTCTTGTTAGCATTTTCATTTATATAGTATACTTGGGATTAGAGTTGATTTATGCAGTCATTTCATTTGTTGTGGTTTACTCCATGCCATAGAGTGATTTTCCTCATAACAATACTTTTCCTTTGTACATGAGGATTCCATCCTCTTTCAACTCATAGGAATTTAAATTATGCTGAATTTTACTTTGTTGTAATGTTTCTATTATTTTCACATATTGTTGATCTAAATTTTCCACTGTAATAATTTGATCTTTCAAAATTTTTTTGTACATGTTGATAGCTACCACATTCACTTCATGAGCTCTTCTGCTGAGTGCATCATCCACTTGATTTTCCTTTCCATTTATATGCTTAATTTTGAAGTCATGTTCACTCAGAAATTCCATCCATCTAGTTTGTATGGAATTTAGTGTTGGTTGTCCAAACAAATGTTTCATGCCATAGTGGTATGTTCTTAGTTTGAATTTCTTACCCATAAGGTAATGCCTCCACGTTTTTAATGCATGTACTATAGTTGCCAACTCCAAGTCATGTGTAGCATAATTTCTCTCATGCTCTTTTAATTTTCTGGATTCATAGCATATCATGTAGTCCCTTTGACTTAGGACTCCACCAAATCCTTCCTTGCATGCATCGGTGCATAGAAAACAATATTCACTTGGATCTACAATATTAAGTATTGGTGCACTTGTCAATATTTCCTTTAGCTGTCGAAAACTCTCTTCACACTTGGAATTCCATTCGAATTTCACTCCCTTCTTTTGCAAAGAAGTGATTGGACTTTCAATCCTTGAGAACCATTTTATGAATCTTCGGTAATAACCAACAAGACCCATGAATAACCTGACCTCTGTCACATTCTTTGGTGCTGACTATCCTCTAATGGCCTCTATCTTCTCAAGATCAACTTCTATCCCTATTGCTGAGATTATATTCCCCAAGTAGTGAATCTTCTTCTGGTAAAATATGCACTTACTTATCTTAGCATACAATTTATGCTCTCTTAAAACTTGTAACACTATTCTTAAATGTTTCTCATGTTCTTCTTATGATTTATAATAGATGAGAATATCATCTAAGGACATAATCACAAACTTTTCCATGTATTCCTTGAATACTCCATTCATCAGGAACATAAAAATGGTTGGGGAATTTGATAGCCCAAATGGCACTACCGTGAATTCATAATACCCATATCATGTTCTGAATGTTGTCTTGTTGATGCCTTATTCCTTTATCCTTACTTGATGATAGCCAGATCTCAAGTCAATCTTCAAAAGTATTCTTTAACCTTTCAACTGATCAAACAAATCGTCAATTCTTGGCAAATGATACTTATTATTTATGGTAACCTTATTAAGCTACCTAAAATCAATACACAACCTCAAGGTTCCATCCTTCTTTTTCACAAAAAGAATCAGGGCTCCCCAAGGTGACACACTTGGGTGTATGTACCCCTTCTTCAATAGTTCCTCAAGTTGCATCTGCAGCTCTTTTAGTTTTGGTGTACCCATTTTGTAAGGTGTCTTAGACACTGGGGCAGCTCCTAGCACCAAATCAATAGAGAAATCGATGTCTCTTTTTGGTGGTAGTCCTATAATTTCTATAAAAATGTCTTCAAAATCCTGCAAAACTTAATGGTCTTCAATGCTTGCCACTCTATCTTTAGCTTCCTCCTCCATATGGGTTGAAAACATCTGACATCCTTTAATGATTATCTTCTTCAACTGCATATTTGAAATCTCTCTAATAGCTACAACTCTTGGAATTCCTTGAATCTTTCCTTGCTTCCCTTCCTCATCAAGACATGTGATTATCTTGTTGTAACATTCTAGGACAACATGATGTTTCTCCAACCAATCCATACCAATTAGACAATCATATGAATCCAAGGGTATGATTTTTACATCCACCTCTGTATTGAGTCCATTCATGTCTATCAGACAATATTTAACCAACTCATTGATTTTACTCTTAGCACACATGGCTAATTGAACGAACCAAGATTTTTTATTCTTGCTTCTTTGCAACTAAAATATTTCAACGATGTTAGCATTTATGTAACTATGGCTAGCTCCTGAATCAATTAAAATTTCTATGGGATAGTTATTGATCTTACCTTCCACTTCAATCATGGGAGATTGATAATCTACCTTCTTGTTATCCAAGGCTACATAAATCCTTGGCATGCTTCATCCCATTTCTTCCACTTTTTTAGCCTCTTGAATGTTTTTTAGAGTCCCCATTCTTTCTCCTTTGTGAAGTAAATCCTTATGTAGATGATTTCCCTCACATCCCCAACATTTTACAAGATGCTACCTTGGTTTTTTTCCAAATGAATTTGCAATTTTTGTTCATTTTGTGCGACTTGATCCTGTTGATTCACTTGGAAATTATTTTGGAAAAAGGGCGGCTTAAAACCCTTCTGCGTTTGATCTTTCTTATCCTGTCATTCCAAGATTTTTGGAAAATTGGTTTTCCTTTGCTCTATCCATACAAATGGATTTCTCTCCTTATTGTTTCCTCTAGGGTTTTGGAGTTGTCATATTGAATCTTATCACTATAGAAAGAGGGTAACCCACTTAGAAACCTTTGGATTTTGACTTTATCATCCTTGATGAGTTCAACATACTTCAACAATTCGAAGAACTGCTTCTCATATTCCTCCATTTCCATGGTTCCCAACTTGAGTTCAAATAACTTTTTCATATTTATTTCATAGTAATGCTTGAAAAAATATTTATATTCGAAATATCCCTTGAATGAACTCCATGAGGTTCTTTTCTCATCAAGGTTCTTGGCTTGATTAAGATGATCCCACCACATGGTTTCCTACCCTTGCAAGTGGTAGGTGGAAATTTTAGCTTCTACCTGGGAGGGATAATCATGTAGCTGGAAATATTTCTTCATTTCCAACAACCAGGCCTCTTCTTCTTCTCCTTTCTTGTGCTCACCATTGAAAGTTGGTGGCTTAATCTTCTTGAGTCCCCCCTGCAAGATGTTTTCCTCAGGTATTCTCCTTTTCCTCTGAACATGAGACACACTTGGGTTGCTCCCTAGACATGAACTTGCATGAGTTCTTCTGGTGGAATGTCTTGGAGAATGATGGTATCTACTCATACTTCTTGAGTACCTATCACTCCCATGATCATCTCTTTTTCTATGGGATCTTGATGTTGATACTTGTCTAGCACTAGTTTCTTGCTTGGTGCCAGAGTCCTTGTTAAATTTATTATGTAGCATATTTAGGCTTTGAAGTATCTCTTCTTGAGCCTTAATGATCCTCTCATTATCGACCCTATAGCTCTACACTTATTTTTCCAGGCTTTTCATAGTTATATTTCCCTGCCTGTCTCTTCTCCCATTAGACTCGGTCTCAACATTACCCATGTTGGCATGAAGACATACAATTTCTTCTTCGTGGTTGTAAAACCATTGATCATCCTCCATGTATCTAGTTCTCATGTAGGAACTAAAATCTTCTTTTTTGTATCTATAATTCTGCAAGAATGTGCATGCAATAATTGTTGGTAGAATTAAATGTATTACAAAATATTTATCAATTAGATTACAGGTAATTCTTCTTTTTAAATTATGAAGAATATTAATGCATTAATCTCAACTAGGATTTCTTAAATGAATTTATTTTCGAAACAAATCTCGAAGGACTACCCTCATGTCTCAAACTAAGTTTTGAGCAAATAGTTACAACAATTACAAGTTGCAATTTCCACTCTTTTGCTGCTACACAATTCACTTTTATCACTTTTGAAGAAAAATATGGTGCGCAAATCAAAATTCTGGGTCGACAGATCTATTCTGCTTCTCAATATCTTTCCAACGACTATTTGTTTTCCCCAATCTGAGCCCCAAGCTGAATGTTATGGTGGAAAAGCAGTGAAGGAATATTCATTGGCACGTGCAGCATAGTAGCAACGCTCAACAATTGTTCGATCATTTCTTGATTAGATATTCATCGTTGATCTATATTAATGGATTCATCGTGGACCTAAGTCATATCTCTTCTTCATACCTTCCATGAACCCGCTACCAACACTTAGTTTATTTTTCCTTCATGGATGCACAGACTCGCAGACTCATAAACTTGTAACTTCCTTTCATAACTTTGGCCGAGAGGTCCCAACACTTAGCCATGTTTCCATCTTCACGGGCTCACAGAGTCACATACTCATAATCTTGTATCCTTCTTTTCATAATTCTTATCATAGACTCATGGGCTGACACTTAGAAAATTTCCAAGATCTTACCATAGTTTCATGGGACTCATAATAACACATGTAAATAACTCAGTACAAGATAAAACACTTATATTTAAACAAGAATTGTGCAACCAATTGCTTTAGATGAATGTTCCACCCAACCATAGACTGATTTTTCCAAATATCTACAACCAATCACCCCCGAGTTGAGGATAATATTCCACAAAAGATGGTGGTCTCTCACAGTCCACTCGCAACTCATAAATCTCATAACCCAATAGATATTCTCCTACAACTATCCCGATACTTCAACCATCTATCTTCCTCTTGACCTTCCCAACCCAAGGAATACACCATTTGTTTATTAGGGATCACCCAAGGGATGTATCATATGCTTATCAAGGTAACCCAAGGGATGTACCATCTGTTTATCTTGTTTAACCCAAGGGATGTACCATCCATTTATTAGGGATAGCCCAATGAATGTGTCATTCATTTATCAGGGTCTCTCTGGCATAGGTAACTAGGAATATCTTAGCTAGGAACTCAAGAGAACTTGTTGCTATGAAAACTATCAGCAAACCAACAACAAACACTTGTTGTTTTAGTGCAACTCACGCAGGAGTTCACTCTTTGAATCTAACAACCGAGATCTTCAGTTCTCCAGCTCCAATTCACTCTAGTTATGCTCTAGTTACACTCTAGTTATGCTCTAGAATTCTCCCTCCATGGACGCACTAGCTCCAAAATCTCTTTATTCCCCTCTCCACATTGTTTTCCCAACCCATATGAATTCCTCTTTTGTGGCTTTCCTTTTTTCACTCACACTCTTCCCCAAGTTGATTGTACTCAACCCCCATGTGCCCAATAAATCTGGGATGTGACCACTCACACCCAACCTCTTACATGCATTCAATGATTAGATTTGGAAACACTCAATCAAAAGGGTGTGACCACTCGCACCCACCCTCTTACATGTATTCAATGATTGACTTTGGGCATAGCCAATCAGAAATCGAAAGGTTCATATACAATTGGCAAGTTTAGAAAAATGGGTTGAATTGATATACATGGGTAATTCCCCCTTTGACCCCTCTTGGCCATTATCCTAGACACTTCTCCCTCTTGTAGATTAATTCAACCCCTATCTCTTGTCCATGTTCTCTTAGCAGTTTGCATCACATTTTATTATTAAAACATTAAAAATACAATTCATATATTACATCGCTTGATCGTAGCCACATATTGTATCCACATAATCATTAATTAAACTGGAGATTATAATGAAGATGTTACATTTTCTCACAAAAAAAAATAAAATAAAGGAAAAATAAACTTTTTGCAAAATCTTAACCCATATACTTGCATTTACTCCAAATTTAAATGTGCACACCTTCATTGTGTGAAGGAACTCAATTAGTACAAATCCATAAATCACCATGACATTCAATGGGCTAAGAAATGTAATCATTCTTGATGTAACAAGAATTACATGGGTATTGAAGGATTTCCCACGTAGTTGCATGTATTGAAGGATTTCCCCATAGTTAGATGCCCCTACAATAGAAAGTTGTACAGTTCTTTAATTGCATGGTCAAAGTAAAAGTTATTTTATGTTCTCCATAATTTAGTTATGCATATATTAAATTGATCGTCTTCACTCTTATGGTGATTACTTTTGTTTCATATGTAAACAATTATAGTTTCTTAAAAACATACTAATCCACGTGTAAATATAGGTTCACACAATTTGAATCTCAATAGTAATTTTGGTCTAAATAATTGGCTAAATGTAGATTTGGTGATTTGGCTAAAGGTCCTATTTGATTGGAATGGAAATATGATTATTTATTTTATTGTTATTTTATAAATGTTTAAATAATTGGTTAAATGTAGTTTGGTGATATTAGAAAAAGTAAGATCCTATTTTA